>JAOTOL010001661.1:1102500-1265000 GCA_034440575.1 Imbricaverruca yamaguchii
TGAGGTCCTGAAGTTTACCGTTCACACTGTTGGCATGCCCGACGCAGTCGTCATGAGGTCCTGAAGGTGACCGTTCACGCTGTTGGCATGCCAGATGCAGTCGTCATGAGGTCCTGAAGGTGACCGTTCACACTGTTGGCATGCCCGATGCAGTCGCCATGAGGTCCTGAAGTTGATCGTTCACACTGTTGGCATGCTCGATGTAGTCGTCATGAGGCCCTGAAGGTGACCGTTCACACTGTTGGCATGCTCGATGCAGTCGTCATGAGGTCCTGAAGTTGATCGTTCACACTGTTGGCATGCTCGATGCAGTCGTCATGAGGTCCTGAAGTTGACCGTTCACGCTGTTGGCATTCCCGATGCAGTCGTCATGAGGTCCTGAAGGTGACCGTTCACGCTGTTGGCATGCCCGATGCAGTCGTCATGAGGTCCTGAAGGTGACCGTTCACACTGTTGGCATGCTCGATGCAGTCGTCATGAGGTCCTGAAGGTGACCGTTCACGCTGTTGGCATGCTCGATGCAGTCGTCATGAGGTCCTGAAGGTGACCGTTCACACTGTTGGCATGCCCGATGCAGTCGTCATGAGGTCCTGAAGGTGACCGTTCACGCTGTTGGCATGCTCGATGCAGTCGTCATGAGGTCCTGAAGGTGACCGTTCACACTGTTGGCATGCTCGATGCAGTCGTCATGAGGTCCTGAAGGTGACCGTTCACACTGTTGGCATGCCCGATGCAGTCGTCATGAGGCCCTGAAGGTGACCGTTCACACTGTTGGCATGCTCGATGCAGTCGTCATGAGGTCCTGAAGGTGACCGTTCACACTGTTGGCTTTCCCGATGCAGTCGTCATGAGGCCCTGAAGGTGACCGTTCACACTGTTGGCATGCTCGATGCAGTCGTCATGAGGTCCTGAAGGTGACCGTTCACGCTGTTGGCATGCTCGATGCAGTCGTCATGAGGTCCTGAAGGTGACCGTTCACACTGTTGGCATGCCCGATGCAGTCGTCATGAGGTCCTGAAGGTGACCGTTCACACTGTTGGCATGCTCGATGCAGTCGTCATGAGGTCCTGAAGGTGACCGTTCACACTGTTGGCATGCCCGACGCAATCGGAGTGCTGAAGGCGATTCATCGGCATTCTCCTGACGCATTGGCTTGGAGTTGACGCGCCGGTCACGAGCGTGTTGCCAGTCAGGTACTGGGGAGGGGAGGGCGCCGCGTGCCCACCTGCAGATCTCTGGCTGATCTGACGGGTGACGACAATCCTGGCCACCACAGCACGCTGTGCAGATCCCGTTACCCAGGTCAGCCAGAGGACGGTGTTACTCAGGCCGTTACCCAGGTCGCCAGAGGACGGTGTGCAGGTCCCGTTACCCAGGTCGCCAGAGGACGGTGTGCAGGTCCCGTTACCCAGGTCAGCCAGAGGACGGTGTGCAGGTCCCGTTACCCAGGTCAGCCAGAGGACGGTGTGCAGGTCCCGTTACCCAGGTCGGCCAGAGGACGGTGTGCAGGTCCCGTTACCCAGGTCAGCCAGAGGACGGTGTTACTCAGGCCGTTATCCAGGTCAGCCAGAGGACGGTGTGCAGGTCCCGTTACCCAGGTCAGCCAGAGGACGGTGTGCAGGTCCCGTTACCCAGGTCAGCCAGAGGACGGTGTGCAGGTCCCGTTACCCAGGTCAGCCAGAGGACGGTGTGCAGGTCCCGTTACCCAGGTCGGCCAGAGGACGGTGTGCAGGTCCCGTTACCCAGGTCAGCCAGAGGACGGTGTGCAAGTCCCGTTACCCAGGTCAGCCAGAGGACGGTGTGCAGGTCCCGTTACCCAGGTCAGCCGGAGGACGGTGTGCAGGTCCCGTTACCCAGGTCAGCCAGAGGACGGTGTACGCAGGTCCCGTTACCCAGGTCAGCCAGAGGACGGTGTGCAGGTCCCGTTACCCAGGTCAGCCGGAGGACGGTGTGCAGGTCCCGTTACCCAGGTCAGCCAGAGGACGGTGTGCAGGTCCCGTTACCCAGGTCAGCCAGAGGACGGTGTGCAGGTCCCGTTACCCAGGTCAGCCAGAGGACGGTGTGCAGGTCCCGTTACCCAGGTCAGCCAGAGGACGGTGTGCAGGTCCCGTTACCCAGGTCAGCCAGAGGACGGTGTGCAGGTCCCGTTACCCAGGTCAGCCAGAGGACGGTGTGCAGGTCCCGTTACCCAAGTTAGTCACACCACAGTGTGTACGTCCACCCAGATCCCCCCGCCTTTTGAACCGGTCCACCAGCCCACACATCCGATTTTTCTGTTGGAGACACCGTCCCACGATGATATGATCGGTTATGTCCGCAGCTATCTGATGTGTCATCGCCATTTCGTCCCAGGGCGCATGTGCACTATTTATTTCCATATTTTTTTTTCGGTGTGACGTCTGGGTTCTGAAGGGTAAATATGGTCGCTACGTAGTGAACTTGTCAGCGTACAAGGTGTGTCCGGGTTTTTCCACCTGCAAGACCAACCACATCAATGTTTTGCAAAAGAGGCTTTGAAAACAGGACTTGCATACTTGGTGCGATTCATTAAGAAAGGAAGGCGAAGTCTTATGTTGACGGTATATGATGCCTGTGCTTGCTGCCCAAGATGCAAGTCGGGATCTTAAAAAAAATAGTCCCAATTCTTGACAGGGTGGCTTCATGAACCAGGGTCCAGTTGCTAAGCATAGCTTGTTACGTGAACCCTGTCCCACCATCTGACCCACGAATTCCAATTCAACGGCGGAATTCTGAACGAGACCTTAGCGTGACGTCAATGCACCAACACGGCCGCCCCGGCGGCTAGCCCCGGTCCCTATCGAGCCAATTGTCAAATGATTTCTCAGCCGGAGGCTAAATTCGAGCGCGTAGAGCGACTCGAATCCTGTCTTGCGGGGACAAGAGAAACCAGCGCAGCTTAGCGTCCTAACTGAGCTACTGGGGAGGCATTTGGCGCCTACTATTTCTATTCTAACATCAGCACATCAATAAGGCCGCCACTAGACACTTGTCCGCAACATCAAACCCAGATTGATTGGATTCTTAAAACTTCCGTTGAACTGAACTATTTGTTGCAAGCGCTAAGATCAGTTGACTTCAAACGGTGCACACTTCGCAGCCTCAGAGATATCGGCAAATTTCTTCTAAATAGAGTCTGGGTTGTAAACTAAAAATTGCGTCGCACGTTGTGATTGTCAGATGAAACTTGGCTTCATGTGTTTGTCCCTGAAATACATAATTGTAGCAATGCAACATTTCAGTTTGGTTGCTGTTGTCCTGCATTGCATGCGTACATGTATAAGCTGGTGAAAACGATATAGCTATACTGCCATTTTGATCGCTTTGACCAGTTTAACCAGGTGGAAACAGGAAAGAGACGAAAATGATCTCAGCCCCTGTCAGCTCCGAGTGAATGATATCAGCTTTTATTGCTGTTGCAAACAAAGCTTGTTTTCGAATGAAAAAGCAAGTTGTGAAGCTCTCCTCACTTGTTTTCGCTGCCGCATAATTAGCCTGTGCTGATGATGTCGGTACAAGACGTGAAGTGAAAACTATTTACTGCACGTGTTGCCCAGGCCATGTATTGCGTTCAAACTTGCTATTGTGTTTAATACACACACAAACACACACACACACACACACACACACACACACACACACACACACACAATATATATATTATATATATATATATATATATTTTTTATATATATATATATATACACACATATATATATATATATATATATATATATATATATATATATATATATATATATATATATATATATGCGATGTCAGCTCTACTGTGTGGTTCTTCGACTTCTCGAGTTCATCAGACTTGATGTCAGGCTGTGATCCTCCCTTCATGTTCACCGACGTCCGCATGCTGAGAGCTGTGATGCTACGATGTCTGCACCGGGCGCGCCGGCGTCCGCTCCCACGGAACCGCTGCCGGCTCCGGCGGGCCCCCTCCGAAGCCCCCCCCCCCGCCACCCATCCCGTTAGCGGCTGCAGACGGCGTCGGCGGGGCGGCCCGCGCGGTGACCGGCCGCCGGCCCGGGACCGGTCGTCAGATGGCGGCGGGCCACTCAAGGTCGCCGTGGGGGCTCCGTGGCCGTGCCGACCCCGCGAGAGTGGCCCGGCCGCCGCCGCCACCGCCGCCGCCGCCCCCCCCCCCCCCACTCCACCCACGCTGGCCGCCGACGGGTCGGCCGCGCCGCGTCCCCCCACCCCAGCCGCGGCCCGCGACGGCCTCCCGCGCCGGCTCGGAACGCCCCGGACCACCCAGCGGCTGCGGGGGAGGGGGGGGGGGGAGAGGTCATCGCGTCGGCCGGGGACGGCCGTCGGTGGTGCGTACACTCGGTTGGCTTTACAGGCGGGAGGCGTCTCCACTCGGGCTGCCAGGACCAGGAAGTCAAATCTGGATGGAAGCACCTCTGGGGAGAAGACGCAAGTAAACCACGCGAAAAAGCAGCGACGAAGAAATAGCAGGACATCGAAACGAACACGAACTCTTCGCAGTGGGAAGAATTCGTGCCCGGAGGCTGATCGGAACAAGTTTGTATTACACAACATTCACATCAAAAAGTTCATATTGCATGCCTAGTATTCGCAGGTTTGTATTGCTAAGGGTTCAAAGATAAAGGTTCACCTTAGAAAAGACAAAAGACGCTCAAAGGCAAAGGATCGTAAGTAGAAACTTAGGATAACTATGCGCTTCATGAAGTTTTCAGTATCCTATGCTATGCATTATGCAATTCGAAGCAGAGGCTTCGGATAACATATACGCTTCTATCATTCTTCATGCGCTTCATTCGGAAGAGTTCCATCGCGCTTGCGAAGTGTTGTCTAGGACCCGTCTCACACGCATTGTTGTTGTTGTCTCAGTCAAGTGAATTTTAGTATCAAACTCTGAATCCGACTTAGTATATCATTAACTATCGGACGAGTAGTGCTTATATCCTTCTGGAATTTATTGTACCTTCGCCTGGCGTTCCTCTTCCCTTTATGACTGAAAGTCGAAGTAACGAATGACATTGAAGACAAAATATTGCACTATAAAAGAACCTGGGCGTTGGTTTGGCGCCGGTCGTCCGGATGCACTTTGTCATCGTTATCCAGTTTCGTGCGATCAGATACATCTTCAGCAGCTTTGCCATGACTAAGCGCTTCTTCATCAGTGATCATCCCAGCCTCACACTTCCTGTCGTGATGAGGATCTAGTGCTAAAGAAATGCATAATCAAGGAAAAAGAACAAGAGATGAAGAAGAACATCCAAGTACCAATCCAAATACAATCACGCGAAGTGTTGTGCATGAGATGGAAATCGTGAGGAGCACAGGACAATGGAACAATGTCTTGAACTGTAGCACACATCAATGCGACTTTGCACGATACCAGCAGCTTAAATTGTTCTTAGCAGCATTTATGAGTATAATGCTTGAACACGAAACACGGAAGCGATGCAACAGTCCAGATAATCGACCTGACGGGCGTCTGGACGGTCTTCTCCTCCGTCAGGGCCACAACTAAAAGGAAGTGCTCTTCCGCAGACGAGTAACGGGATTTGTGCTTTGGGATAAATACTAATAACCCAGCGCCGCTGCCACCAAACGGGCTTTCGCCACAAACGACCGGCATAAAGCAAGAAAACAACGATATATCTAAACCCACGTGAATTATGACGAACATTTTGTCTTCCCTAGTGCCTCGATGATTCCACGGCTAAGTTCCACCAAGAAACAACAGAAAACATGCATGCGTAGTACAATTCGAGAATTTGATTTGATATAGTTTTGCTTACTTACAAAAATAAAAACATCCTCAACAGGGAAATCGCTATCATCAACGGAGTAGTACTGCACAAGAAAAAGACATGCATTCATAGTTGCGATATTGCGCAAGCACATTTTACAAAATTGGCAACACGCATGCATCCCTTGTCATGTACAAATCAAGCAGGTATACATGTGCAAATATAAAAGCAATAACTTAAGCAATGACAAATCAGACTATATGCGAAGGCTAACAGTTCTACGAGGTAATTGTCGAGTCTCATGCATTCTTTGGCACCATTGCTTGGAAAAAAATATCTTGGCAGGTGTGGTAATCGAATGAACAAGACATTCTTAATGGAATTTGTTCCGCCATACGGCATGATGAAAGCGAAATCTGACCACTTGCGCGGACAGGAATAGAAAGCGAAACAAGATCGCAATAAAAACGTAGAATTAATCCTATTGGCGCAGATGAGGCGAACAGCATACATCGTGCTCTATCCCCCATCATTCCAGTCGGAAACATGTGTAGCACGGCAGTAGGTCGGAATATATAAGAGAATTTGATGCTATATGTTGCCAGCAGGGTGGAGTTTAACCGTATCGAAAACCCATCCGCTGGCAGAAAGCAAATTGCTCGAATATTGCGTGTACACACACAGACCCAGAATATGTCAGGCTTATCACGCTACAAGCAAGACGCGCGACTAACTGAATGCAGCATCAAAATTGCTACTTAATAGATCTGCACGGGGTTTCCAAACTTGCGACAGGAGTGAGCTCCCACTCACTCATGAGCACACTGTCGTCAGGCCCCAAGTCCTTCCCTTCATTTGATTCAATCATGCATGAAAGGAATGGTCGCGTAGCGATGATCCTTCGTTTTCCTTTCAGATTGCTAATCGAACTAAGTCTTTAGTAACTTGCACGCTGACGTATCTTCTGTTAGCTTCTATAACACCTCGCAATGGAGTCGGGCTGGTCGACTGGCTGCTACAGGTAGTCAGTTCCCTGGTGGTCTGCGCCCTCCCCAGGTAGAAGCTGGCAAAAATTCGGCATTTTAAGACAGATGCGTTGAAAACTCAAGGCACCGTCAGCAGAGAGAAAATCCGACCACCCGCCAACGCTCCGCATGTGCTGCTGCCGTGCTACTGTATATTTCCAGCGCAATGCGTGAAGACATTCGACATTTTTCTGTTCTATTTGGAAATCCATGACATCGGCATCTTGGTCAACACGACTAATTGTTAATGCATTTATATTTGGATTTGGGCTATTTTGATCGCTTGACGCCAACTACACAGGGAAGAAGATAGAAGTTGGAACCCTCTCGCTACCAGGCAACAAATCTCCTTTGATTCCACATGCTGTGAAAACCTCGCTTTCCTAGCTCCAAAGGTAAGAGGACCTTGAGAAATGTGGAATCCATCCCTCGCCATTCTATTGTTCGTTAGGATCTGGGACTTCGTGGGCCCTGGGGGGCTGCTGTGTATCTCCATTTACGCGTTCCTCCCCTGATTCCCCGCATGCCATCGGCGCACGACCATCGGCGCACGGCCGACAGCCGGTGAGGCGCGACCTGTCCTGGCGAAGAGGTGAAGCGAAGGCCGTCAGGTGTGAGCAGCGTGGCAGCGGGCGGCCCCGAGTCGCACGCCGGCGTGCGGCGGCCAAGGCCGGACACGCTGGCCAGCGCCGGCGCCGGCCGCATCTTGTCGTCCCGGCGTCCTGTCCGCCAGCGCCGGTTTTCCCTATCGCCGGCCAGAAGCTGGCCCGTATCGCACGCAGGGATTACCCAGCCAGCCACGCAGCGGGTGCGTGGCGCTGTTCTCCGGCCCGACGAGAGCCGGTGGGACTGCGAGCACCTGGAAGACGGGTAGAGGGCGAGAGAGATATAGATAGAGGGGAGATAGTGGGAGAGCGAAAGGGAGAGGGAGAGAGAAAGAGAGGGGAATGAGAGATAGAGAGAGAGAAATAGAGAAAGAGGAAGAGGGGGAGGGAGAGGGGGACACTGTCGGTAGGCATTACCCAAACTTCGACCATTCTGAATTACGGAAACTTTCACTTGTCAACATCGCCCTCACCCCAGCCATTCACCACCACCGTCGCCTCTACCAGTGAGCCTTCTTCTTCACTTTCCAGCATTACTCAGACCACCGGTGGATGTCAGAAAATTTTCCGCCAGCAGAAGACGCCGTGCCATCATCACTACCGAAACACGGTACCTTTCCTGCGGAGCTGCCCCGCTGGACACCGCCAAGTCTCGGCTGGCGATAGTTCGCTCGGCCCTGCCGCCGGTGCAGGTACCGGTAACGCGCAGCCGGTGGCGTGTGGGTGGAGATAGATCGATAGGGACCGCGTGCGCCGTTGCAATGAACATTTGCGACTCCCGAGCTCCCACAAACGTTAGGCTAACTGCCATGCGTCGCGCGAAACAGACAATCGCAGCAGACAGGATACAGATATGAGAAGTGACGGTGTGGCATGCGCAATAGTTCTGATCCGGGCTGACGCGAACACGGCCAGCACGTACGCACCAGAGAGAGCGCCGACCACGCCTTATCGCCAGCGGTGCCGTCTCAGAGCGCTCGCACAATGTACACCGGCAGTGAAATACGCCGCCGGTGTTGTGTGTCATAAAGTCATAAAGTGTTAAGGCTTAATAAGGGCCACAAGGGCCCATCTGGGTCAAGCCTGTCTAGAAGATATTAGAAAGTACATGTTCACACCTATCAATTCCAAACCCATGCAATCCCTCCACCTGTGCCACCACAGCCAATCTCATCAGTATGACATCGCAAAGGAAGTTGCCAAATCCACTGCTAGGTACACCCCATATAGTACAACATAATACTAGCATAATGTTATACCCTATATAGCTAGTGAAAATACTCAATATCCCATGCATCACAAGTTATAATTCAAAAACAACATTTTCCTGTCTAAAAAATTTATCCACCCTACTTTTAAAGACATTCAATGAGGGACTCCCCACTGCATCAGCAGGCAGCCTATTCCATTGGTCAACAACCCTTTGACTGAAGACCTGTTGTCGTTTAACTGTCCTGCACCTCATTTTTGTCTAACATGAATTGATGACCCCTATGGGATACTCTAAACTGCAGAGCATCATTCAAATTGACCTGATCTAGCCCTCTAACAATTTTGTACATTTCAATCATGTCTCCCTTAATCTCCTATACTTGAGTGAGTACATATCTAATGCATTAAGCCTTTCTCCATATTCTAAGTTACTTAATCCACTGACGAGTCTAGTGGCTTTGCGCTGGACTCTTTCTAACATATCTATATCCTTTTCTAGGTAGGGGCTCCATGCTTGTACAGAGTACTCCAAGTGGGGCCGCACATATGCCAAGTACAGCTTTTTCATGACTTCCCTGCTCTTATATTTCACACTTCTATTAATGAGTCCCAGCATTCTGAGTGCCCTATTTCTAGCTGAGATACATTGTTTTTCTGCTTTAAGGTCTTTTGAGACCAACACACCTAAGTCCCTTTCCTCTTCCATAACATCCAGTTCCCTCCCTCCCATTTTATAACTGAATGTCTCGCCTGCAGACCCTATATGCATAACCTTACACTTATCATAGTTGAAAGTCATCTGTGTGTGTGCCATGTCGCAGCACAGATGTCGATAGCCGACACAGCACGACTAGATGTGCTTTCACCGGTGGTGTGGGGTGTCATCGCGGGCTTGCGCGTGTCGCTGATCGTCAACTCTCAGAACGCTGCAACTGCTGGAGGAATTGCGATATAAAATAAATATTCCATTATTTTTTGTGGACGCCATGATAAATCCTCGTATATAGCTACACAACCCTCACCACACACACACACACACACACACACACACACACACACACACACACACACATATATATATATATATATATATATATATATATATATATATATATATATATGTATAAATCAACATTTTGCCTATGGTATTGTGTGAAACGAAGGTATTCTCAAACCTTATTTTTCAACACATGACCAGCCACATTTCTTTTGTGGCAGATACCCTATTCGATAAACTGATGTAGGCCGGCGGGAAGTTGGCAGGCTGCGTAAGAAAGAGCACTGTTGGCAGACAGTTGGCAGACGGAGTGTAGCTCAGACCTCCACTGGTGGCAGGCAGAGTGTAGCTCAGACCTCCACTGCTGGCAGGCAGGCAGAATGTAGCTCGAGCCTCCACTGGCTGGCAGGCAGGCAGAGTGTAGCTCGAGCCTCCACTGGTGGCAGGCAGAGTGTAGCTCGAGCCTCCACTGGCTGGCAGACAGAGTGTAGCTCGGACCTCCACTGGCTGGCAGGCAGAGTGTAGCTCAGACCTCCACTGGCTGGCAGGCAGAGTGTAGCTCGAGCCTCCACTGGCTGGCTGGCAGGCAGAGTGTAGCTCGAGCCTTCACTGGTGGCAGGCAAAGTGTAGCTCGAACCTCCACTGGCTGGCAGACGGAGTGTAGCTCGGACCTCCACTGGCTGGCAGACAGAGTGTAGCTCAGACCTCCACTGGCTGGCAGACGGAGTGTAGCTCGAGCCTCCACTGGCTGGCTGGCAGGCAGAGTGTAGCTCGAGCCTCCACTGCTGGCAGGCAGAGTGTAGCTCAGACCTCCACTGGCTGGCAGACGGAGTGTAGCTCGAGCCTCCACTAGCTGGCAGACAGAGTGTAGCTCGAACCTCCACTAGCTGGCAGACAGAGTGTAGCTCGAACCTCCACTAGCTGGCAGACAGAGTGTAGCTCGAACCTCCACTAGCTGGCAGACAGAGTGTAGCTCGAACCTCCACTAGCTGGCAGACAGTGTAGCTCGAACCTCCACTAGCTGGCAGGCAGAGTGTAGCTCGAGCCTCCACTAGCTGGCAGGCAGAGTGTAGTTCGGACCTCCACTAGCTGGCAGACAGAGTGTAGCTCGAGCCTCCACTAGCTGGCAGACAGAGTGTAGCTCGAGCCTCCACTAGCTGGCAGACAGAGTGTAGCTCGAACCTCCACTAGCTGGCAGGCAGAGTGTAGCTCGAGCCTCCACTAGCTGGCAGGCAGAGTGTAGCTCGAACCTCCACTAGCTGGCAGACAGAGTGTAGCTCGAACCTCCACTAGCTGGCAGGCAGAGTGTAGCTCGAGCCTCCACTAGCTGGCAGGCAGAGTGTAGTTCGGACCTCCACTGGCTGGCAGGCAGAGTGTAGCTCGAGCCTCCACTGGCTGGCAGACGGAGTGTAGCTCGGACCTCCACTGGCAGGCAGGCAGAGTGTAGCTCGAGTCTCCACTGGCAGGCAGAGTGTAGCTCGAGCCTCCACTGGCTGGCAGACAGAGTGTAGCTCGAGTCTCCACTGGTGGCAGGCAGAGTGTAGCTCGAGTCTCCACTGGTGGCAGGCAGAGTGTAGCTCGAGCCTTCACTAGTTGGCAGGCTCCATTGGCAACAAGTGCAGTTCGAGCCTCCACTGGCTGCCAGGCGCTGGCTAGTCGCTAGCCGTGGCCGAGTGCCACACATTCCCAGACCGGCCGGCACTTCCGGTCAGCGGCGGTTAGCTGTCTGGACAGCGCGCCAGCGCCCAGCCCCCCCCCACCCACCCCATCCACCGCCAGGGCTGGTCAACCTCCGTACCAGCCTGGACACGATACCTCTCACTGGTCGCTGTTGACGTGTCACCTGCACCCTCCACCCGGACCAGTGGACTTTCACACCAGGGGCGCGACACCCAGCACTGACAACTGCAGACGTGTCACTGTCACCCACTACCCGGGACAGTGGACCTCCACACCAGGGGCACGACACCCAGCACTGACAACTGCAGACGTGTCACTGGCACCCACCACCCGGGACAGTGGACCTCCACACCAGGGGCACGACACCCAGCACTGACAACTGCAGACGTGTCACTGGCACCCACCACCAGGGACAGTGGACCTCCACACCAGGGGCACGACACCCAGCACTGACAACTGCAGACGTGTCACTGGCACCCACCACCCGGGACAGTGGACCTCCGCACCAGGGGCACGACACCCAGCACTGACAACTGCAGACGTGTCACTGGCCCACCACCGGGACAGTGGACCTCCCACCAGGGGCACGACACCCAGCACTGACAACTGCAGACGTGTCACTGGCACTCACTACCCGGGACAGTGGACCTCCACACCAGGGGCACGACACCCAGCACTGACAACTGCAGACGTGTCACTGGCACCCACTACCGGGACAGTGGACCTCCGCACCAGGGGCACGACACCCAGCACTGACAACTCCAGACGTGTCACTGTCACCCACTACCCGGACCAGTGGACCTCCGCACCAGGGGCGCGACACCCAGCACTGACAACTGCAGACGTGTCACTGGCACCCACTACCCGGGACAGTGGACCTCCACACCAGGGGCACGACACCCAGCACTGACAACTGCAGACGTGTCACTGGCACCCACTACCCGGGACAGTGGACCTCCACACCAGGGGCACGACACCCAGCACTGACAACTGCAGACGTGTCACTGGCACCCACTACCCGGGACAGTGGACCTCCACACCAGGGGCACGACACCCAGCACTGACAACTGCAGACGTGTCACTGGCACCCACTACCCGGGACAGTGGACCTCCACACCAGGGGCACGACACCCAGCACTGACAACTGCAGACGTGTCTACCTCACCATAATATAGCAGCTGCACACTGTGCAACACACACACACACACACACACCACACACCACACCACACACCACACACCACACACCTCACACCACACCTCACACCACACCACACACCACACACCACACCACACACCTCACACCACACACCTCACACCTCACACCACACACCACACACCACACACCACACACCACACACCACACACCACACACCACACCACACACCACATACCACACACCACACACCACACACCACACACCACACACCACACACCACACACCACACACCACACCTCACAACAGCAGCATGGTGCCTGCACGGCGGGTACCGCTAGTGCTGCGCCGACTGGAGTGACCTTGCACGGCTCAAGTCAATGCACACCAGCTGCCAAATTGGCCTGTTGATCAGAGAGGCCAGTCCTCCCCAAGGTGTCAGCCGCCCGGTCACGATACTGAGGAAACACTGATGAACGGCATCGCGCCTTCTGCGCCAGCATCCTAATTCAACTTTCGCTCTAGGGCTGCCATGCTGTAGCAGTGGGCTTCCCCATGAAAAGGTGTGGGAATCCTCTTGGTGAGCTGCAGTTGACCTCCAGTTATTCCAAGAAATATTAGGGACATTCTGTTGCAAAGACGGACCTCTACATTAGTTGAGGTGCAGGGGAGGGGATGGCCTCCTGCTGACCTGTTGTGAACCTTTTCATCAGAAAGACCCTTCGTGGGAAGTAAAATCCTAAATCTGGGAAGGTTTTAGTTGAAGAAGGGTGGGAATGGAGGTTGGTGAAGATATCGGTTCACCCATGTGCATTTTCTTTCACGCTCCTCTATTTTGTGGTTGGATAGTTTCCAATCCGTAGTAATAAAACCACCCGGATTTCAATGTGATAGGATTTCAATTGTAGTCTTAGAAATCAGCTTAACCGTGCCTTCAAATTATAATGAGAGCCATTTTGCGCATTTCCTTTAGAAAAGGGGAGGAGGAGAATTTCCCTGATCATGGATGCGCCAGCGACTTCACGTGGTGCGCTTCTTCACGCCCCGCCGTTCCCAGGAGCACCAGCGGAGCCCAGGTGATTGCTGCAAGGCTTCCTGAAATCCAGCCTTGAACATCTGCCGGGAGGTACCACGTGGGTGATTTCCTCAAACAAGACGTTGCATGACTCTGTGAAAGCCGTTCCTCCATGCAACGGGTGCGAGATCACACACATGCGCCGGCTCAGCACGTGCCTTGTGATCCGCTTTGTGGAACAGGGCTTCGTCAATGATGAATACGGAGAAGTGGATCGTGCGGTGACAGAGGAAGATGCAGCATATTTTGCCCACTGCCAAGGACGTTTTTTCAGTGATTTTATTTGCGCTTACCACCGACTTCGTCCTGCAAAGGAAGCACTCCAAAGTGAAGTAAGACGTAAGTGTATTCCAGGGAAGGCTGATATTTGAGTTAAACTTCTACAATGCAATTAAATTGCAATGTAAAGCATAACTCATATTGCGACCTATTTCAATATTCCTCTACGGCAGTTGCGTTGGTTTATTTATTTATTTATTGGGTGGTTCACGATGCACTTTCTGCACATTCACGGCTAATGGCGCCGCCCACACTGTTTCGCCCGTGGGCCGCAGGATTTGGAAATGTCCCGAGCGGCGCTAGTATCGAACCCGGGACCTTTGGTACCCAGAGCCCGACACCTTAACCACTCGGCCATCCTCCCTTGCGTTGGTTTATGCAATTTATTGTGAGGAGGAGGGGAGTACAATGCTTGGAGACACTGAAAGGACCAGAATAGTTTCGGGGGAGCACACCACATAGGATCCCATGTTGAAAGCTGTAATTATGGGAGAAGCAAAGGTTGCTCACCAAACAAGCCTACTCCAGAAAGAATCGCGCCGGGTTCCCAAACAATGCGTTGGGCCTAAAAGTATCGCAGAAAAACCAACCGGGGCCCAGAAAGCTCACGTCGGAACCAGTAAAAGTGACCTAGGCTCTGTAAAGTTTAGAAGAGGTCCCGAAAAATATTGTCGGGCCAATACAATTCGAGTGGGGACGCCGACAACTCGCGTCTGTGGCGTGGAGACTCGCGCCTTGGTCCGAAAAATCGCGTCGGGGCTTCGCAAAATCGCGTAGGGCCCCCAGAATCACGTTGGGGCCGCACGAATTCCCGTTGGTGGTGCCAAAAACTTGATGGTGCCCCAAATAAATACAACGGAGATCACAAAATGGCAACAGGTCACAACAAAAAATAATCCGACAGCCGAACAGATACGCAGATACACCAAAAACTAGTCCGGGCCTGAACGATCGCTCTGAAGCTCAAACATCGAGCCAGAGACACAAAAAATCGCGCATGGCACCAACAAAACGCCCCGGACCCCGAAAGGAATGACAAGGATATATTATATGCGCCGGGTCTTAAATATACACACTGGGAGCCCCCAAAACACACTGGATACCACCAAAACACACTTGGGCCCTCAGAGCACAACATGGCCGTCATGAAGACCTCAAAATTAGGCTGGGCTTGCAAAAAAGCGACATGATCATTAAAAAACGGGGTTGTAAGTAAACGCACCGGGCCTTCGACAAAACATCGGTCCAACGCAGAACGAGTCCACACAAATAAATACGTAAATAAACACACCAGGCCTCAAAATGTGCCAAGGTACTAAAAAATTGTGCTGGGTCCGTAAACGTATCAGCAAAAACTAAACTGGTCCAAGAAGATCATCGAACCGGTGGGTCCCAATTCGGTACCAAGCCTGAGAGCATATTGAAGCAAAAAGATAAGGTCCATCAATGTTCAGAGGTGTTCGGATTCCTTTTCCACCATAAAATGTCGGAAGGAGAGAGATAATCTGAATTTAATTCATCGAATTTTCCTACCGAACTCCGATAAGAAACATTCCATGATGTCAAATATGGCACAAGATCATAATATGGCAACAATTATTCAAAATGTAAGAGGCTTAGCAGAAACTGAAGAAACAGCAGAATCCCACGAAGTCTGGCGGAAGCGACGAATGTGCAAGACACGTAATACGTAGTCACGTACTCGTGCATGAACGTCAAAGTGGCGATAACCCTGCGTCATCGACTGAACATTTTTTGCGTGACTTGTACGGATGTAATGTTTTCAGTGCAGGCCAACTTATCAAGAGATACCATAAACAACCATTCTGAACATGAGGAGGATGGGATTGAAATCCGGTTACTTTGAAACGATGGTGATAGGTTGGACACCACCACAGGAAAGTTGTCTTCAGGAATAATCTTAAATAAAAAGAACCCATTTGAAAAATAATGTTCCATATCAGGTGACATAGAGCACACGGACGGGTAGGTTGGGCATCCAACAACTTCTCCCTCCGCCGCAACCACTCCCCTGACGCAAATCCTAGGCATGCCCCTGTGAGGCAGCGGTGGGCCGACGCCGAAAGCTGCCGCTCCAAACCGGTGGGCCGGGCCCGTCAGTGGTTATTGCGCCTGGCTGGAGTGTAGTGCACGTGCACCGTACCGCCGTTCTGCCGACGGAGACGCCGAACTACGCACCACCGCCTGGGAGTGCCCGGGCCGCTATCTTCAGACGGTGACGAGACGCGCTCCATCCCGATGCCGACCGACCGAGTTCTCAGAAGGAGGGCTGAAATGCCGCAAACTCTTCATAGATAATCGCGGTCGACGCGGCACGACGGCGATAAGACGAGATAGGACGTCTGTCGATGACAGTGCAATACAGATTCCTGGCCTATCTGTTGGCCTCACGCCGCCGGACCATATCCAGCCGTGGACGTTTGTATGTTTTTGTGGACTTTCGTGCGCCTTTGTTGGAAGTCAACAGCCTGCAGTGTACAGCCAGTGCCCGGATTGGCATTCGTACGACCTTGCCACTCCGGCGCTGGTGCGTGCAGTGTTCAAATGAGCCTCCGGGCCACGCCTCTCTCCAAGGTGATCTGTGGTTCGCCACAGCCGTATCGAGCCTCACGCATGTAGATCGAACAGCTGGTACCCGCTATAACATTGCAAATTGTGTCCATCGCTTTATACGAAGCACAATCAGATTTGGGTTATAAAAAATTTGTGATCTTAGGCTAGTCAAATTGAACAATGATTTAGTTATGTATTACTGTGCAGCTATTTAATACTACTTCGTTGCACCAACTCATTTTTCAATGAATTAACTGTAAGTGAGGGATCAAGGGCGAATCCAGCCCGTCGGTTTGGGGTGGCGGTCAACTTTTGACTAACCGTAAAATATTATCCCAGATTTTCCCCCAAATTCTGGCCGGCAAACACAAGAAAATTGCGAAAAATGTTGTTGAGCATGGTGAGGGGCTGCTATCTTCGATCGTATCGGTAAAACTTCCTCTGATTTGGGTGGGCTGAATACACATTGGCCGCCCACTTTCAGCTTCTTCTTCTTCCTTTTTTTTTTGGGGGGGGGAGCGGGATGATGGCCACGAAGTCGGGTGTCGGGAGTCAGATGTGACGATCCACGCGATTAGCCAGAGCCGGCAAGTGGGCGCGGCGGTCCACGCTGTCCGGTCACCTGGCAGGAAGGTGGTCACCTCACCCACCGGCCAGAGCCGGCACAGTCACACGCTGTCCGGTCACCTGTCTGGGAGGTGGTCACTTCACCCACTGGCCAGAGCCGGCACAGTCACACGCTGTCCGGTCACCTGACAACTGGTGCCACCGCAGGAGGTGGTCACCTGACAGCTGGTGCCACCGCAGGAGGTGGTCACCTGACAGCTGGTGCCACCGCAGGAGGTGGTCACCTGACAGCTGGTGCCACCGCAGGAGGTGGTCACCTGACAGCTGGAGCCACCGCAGGAGGTGGTCACCTGACAGCTGGTGCCACCGCAGGAGGTGGTCACCTGACAGCTGGTGCCACCGCAGGAGGTGGTCACCTGACAGCTGGTGCCACCGCAGGAGGTGGTCACCTGACAGCTGGTGCCACCGCAGGAGGTGGTCACCTGACAGCTGGAGCCACCGCAGGAGGTGGTCACCTGCCAGCTGGTGCCACCGCAGGAGGTGGTCACCTGCCAGCTGGTGCCACCGCAGGAGGTGGTCACCTGACAGCTGGTGCCACCGCAGGAGGTGGTCACCTGCCAGCTGGTGCCACCGCAGGAGGTGGTCACCTGACAGCTGGTGCCACCGCAGGAGGTGGTCACCTGCCAGCTGGTGCCACCGCAGGAGGTGGTCACCTGACAGCTGGTGCCACCGCAGGAGGTGGTCACCTGACAGCTGGTGCCACCGCAGGAGGTGGTCACCTGACAGCTGGTGCCACCGCAGGAGGTGGTCACCTGACAGCTGGTGCCACCGCAGGAGGTGGTCACCTGACAGCTGGTGCCACCGCAGGAGGTGGTCACCTGACAGCTGGTGCCACCGCAGGAGGTGGTCACCTGCCAGCTGGTGCCACCACAGGAGGTGGTCACCTGACAGCTGGTGCCACCGCAGGAGGTGGTCACCTGACAGCTGGTGCCACCGCAGGAGGTGGTCACCTGACAGCTGGTGCCACCGCAGGAGGTGGTCACCTGACAGCTGGTGCCACCGCAGGAGGTGGCCACCTGACGGGCCTGCTCACGAAGCGCTCACGAGATCGGCCAACCTCCAAAAGGGGCCAAAAATGGGCTGGCACATGCCGCTAGAAGCTTGTCAACGTGTTGGTGATGACAAGAAAGTCATTTTGATTATGTACCATAATTTGACGTGGGATTAAACAGTTGAATTTTGTGCTCCGCATATCAGGATCATTGTCGAAATGGCTGTGCTTGAAATTTGGCAGATATGAATGGTGGTAACCTGGTAGGACCACACTTCCTTCGACTTCAGCTCCGGCGACAGCCCAGGAGCCCCTCATATTGGCTCTAGGCCTTTTCCATCAGCTCGAGATCCCTCCAGCTACCCGAGCCCCCTCGTCGATCTCGAAGCCCTTCACGTTAGCCTAGTCAAGGGCCCTCAACATCTTTCTAAGGACACTCCGTGGACTTGGGGCGCTCTTCATCGGCTCGAGACCCTTTCCGTTAGCTCGAGGCGCCTTTCGTCGGTCCAGAGGCCCTTCGCATCGGCCCATCCAATGCCCTGAGGGGCCATTGCGAGCCCAATTTGACGCCCCAGGTACGGTTTCCCGCTGCGCCCCCACCTTTACTGCACTGCAGCCATCACAGTGCCACGTGAGACGCCTGCGGCGTGGGCGGCCGCCGGAAAGCTCTCAGATGCCGCTGAAGGTCAGGCTGAACTTATCTGCGGCACACGCGCCGCCCCAGTCGCGACGCGTGCGATGCGCGTCGGGCCGTAATCTCGCTCATGACGGCCGCATAGCCCCGACGGCTGCCACACGGTGGGTGCACGCACACGGCCCCACCCGACCAGATAGGGTATCACCTGGGAGGATAGCGGCTGATACGGTGACGCCGCGGTGGTTCGTAATGCCCCTGCAACACCTACTGCATTCTCCACCAACAACGTCGGTCTGGATCGCATATGAGGAATGGGTGCTCGCGGCCCTTTCACAAATACACACACACACACACACACACACACACACACACACACACACACATAACATATATATATATATATATATATATATATATATATATATATATATATATATATATATATATGTGTGTGTTGTGAAAGAGCCAGCACCCATTCCTGATATGGATCCAGACCGACGTTATATATATATATATATATATACATAATAACGACGGATATCTTTTTTTCTATACAGATAATTCGCAAAAAATTCGATTTTTCCTCAGGAATTCAATTATCAAGAAACTCAACTACATTATCATTGGCGCAGACCTGATCTCCAAATTAATGAATGTTCACCTTTTTTGTTCGGTCCAGGATATCTACTGTACGTCATAATTTCCTTTACAAGCCATTTCCAAGAACATGCTGGCTGAATCGAGGGTGTGCTATCGAGCAGACAGAAGAGACCGACGTAATATAACGAGGCCAACGTCACTTGTGATGTTTGGCTTCTGAATGGAATTCCGGCTTGATGAGTTCATGAAGCTCACTAGATTCTCCGCCTCAGTTGAGGTGCCAGAAGTGAGGCGACCAAGGCTCTGGCTGTGCCAATCCATCCGGCAGGGCAATCAAATGGCGCCGGCCAAGGCGCAACATAAGAGGATTACGAGATTGAGAACGCACTTGCTTGACTCATTACCTTGATCAGCCTAGATGGAGAAGAGCTTCTTAACCACACGCATTCGCATTCGTTATCTGTCAGATGACTGTCAGCTGCGCATCTGTGTGACTGTCAGATGATTTCCAGCTGCGCCCCTGTGTGACTGCCGTATGATTGCCGACTGCGCTCCTGTATGACTGCCAGCTGCGCTCCTGTGGGACTCCAGATGATTTCCAGCTGCGCTCCTGTGTGACTGCCAGCTGCGCTCCTGTGTGACTGCCAGAAGACTGCCAGCTGCGCACCTGTGTGGCTGCCAGATAACTGCCGGCTGCGCGCCTGCGTGACTGTCAGAACACTGCCAGCTGCACTAATGTGTAACTGGTGCGTCAGTTAGGAGCGGCGGCGTACGGCAGCGGCTGCAGGGCGCTGAGTCCATACTCTGCGACCTCGGATCTGTCATAAATTACCGCCAAAGCCCGCCCGCCATCAGCTCTGCAATCACAGTCGGAGACCAAGCGTCGTCTCGCGCAGCCAACAAAGCCGTCCATGCCGGTGACGTCAGTGCGGCGAAGGATCGAGGTGAGGTCAGCGAGTGGGCTGGGCGTGGGGCCAGCGCGTATGTGTGTCATCGATCCGGGAATATTGGCTCGTCCGGGATTGGGCCGCCGGTGGCGGGGCGGGGGCGGCGATTATAGGCCGTAAGAGTGGCTGTTGGGCTGGACGCTCACGCATTGATGTCCGGCCGTAGGTCAATCGAGTGCCAGGGCTGAGGTCCAACTGTTGTCAGCCACCACCACATAAATAGCATCCCCCGACTTGCCACCAGCCACCAACAGCCGAGTCACTTTTATGCCGGCGGACGGAGGACCAGTGAAGACTGTCTGTGGGAGCATCATGTCTGGAGCATCATGCATGGGGCAGCATGCCTGGAACATCATGCCTGGGGCAGCATGCCTGGAACATCATGCCTGGAGCATCACGCCTATGCGTCACCAACCATTGCATTGCACATGACCTCGCTGTGCGTGACTGCGTGCAGTTGCAGCTTTACGTCCGCGTTGTCTTCGGCCCAAAGCCACCGCTAGCATGACGCGGCGAAATTTGTTATAGGATATGGCAGCGACCCACGCAATCGCGGCCCACGGAACTTCGATCGGACGGCGGGGCGAATGTCCAGCAACTGCCGCATTCACCCCTCATAGGGTCCGTGCTATATATACATGGATACGGACACAATACGTGTGTGGACAATGTTAATACCATGCACGGCTATCGGACCATTGGCGAACGACAAGTGTGCTGACCAAACGGGAGCACACTCGAGACCTTATTTGATGTATCGAGACCTTCGTGAGGCACAGACCATACACACGCCGCCATATTTGTCGAGGATAACCAAAGGCTGCTGTGTGACCATCCAAAGCTCCAGATTGATTCGCTCCACATGAATGCTTTCCAACTACTGTATTTATTTCACTTACACTGTTATGCTAGCAGAAGAACAGAAGTTCCCGCTCCTGCTGAAACTTAACACGCCCAAAACTTATATTATCAAAGCGATTTAGGAATGAGCAAGTAAATTTGTAGAACATGGCACGTTCCCAAACGTAAATACATCAAGGCATGAAGACAAACGGTCGAAGGCTTAAACAGAGCCACTGTGGCTCAGCTGAGTTTAGCCTAGGGTTCGTGTAACCGAGTATTACCCGCCGTAATGTGACATGTGTCACTAGTTTCCTGACGGGTTCATCCAAGATTTGCTCAAAGCGAGGGCAGCCATTCAGATATAAGGACATAGAGAGGGTGAAGGCTTAATAAGGGCCACAAAGGTCCGTCTTGGCTAGGCCCGTAAAGAGAAGACACACTATAAGAAGGAATAGAAGAGAATGAAGCCCCGTACTCTATATTATACTCCGAGTTCTGAAGAAGCTATCGACCCCAATGTGCTACCATAGTCTTCAGCATCAAATGCACGAGGGAGGGTACTGAATCCACCACCAGTTACACCTGCACTAAAGACAGTTCCCCATTTATAGGCGTGATACAAGACAACAGGCTCAAATTCCATAAAACCGGAGGACCCATTTTTAAGGGTCCTTCATAGAAACTACATCACCGAATACTTAACATGGGTATAATTATGACAAAGCATCCTCGAAAGCCCAGAAAAAACACCTAGGAGAACGCCAACTAACTCATGATTGCTGGGGGGGGGGATTTTAAGCTTAACGGACCATAGAAACATTTGCGCTGCCCCTAAAGCGAGTACATTATATTTCTGTCTTTAAAGTAAGTGTTTGCAAGCAAAGCGCAGACAAGCGTACATTAACGTTTAGGGAGTTTTACGTTATAGCTTGTGCGATGTTTTATGTGCTGAAGGCGGGGGCTGGCTGGAGGAAATCTCCCTAGTGGTCAAATAGCCAAATAGTATTAGTTTTACTTTACTCCTCGGCAAGAGAATTTGTAGTTGGCGTGGGCTGGGGCAGGGTTTGAGAGAGAACCATGCAGTGTTTTGAGAGAGACTGAAAAGTTGATTTTGCCAGGGTGCCAGCTTTAACCTACTCTTCTCGAAGAGCACCGAGGGATCTTCACCGTGTGGACAAGGAGGTAATTGTTCACACCGCCTATCACGCCGGCCGCCGCGTGTTGGTTATTAACAGGGGTTAGTCTAAGCACGCCATGCAGGGTTGCCAGTTGGGTTGATACAGTGTTTTGACATTCGGCTCATCTACGTGCGCTGAACCTCTGGGTAGCCGTTTTACGTTATGGGCAGGAAGGCTCATGCACGTCCGAGCCTTGCGACCCACCATTCGGGGATGGCTATTTACGGGTTTCTTATGAGTGTTTCGCGGGCATGCTTTGCGAGTTGAAGCGAGAGTTGGTGGTATGGCGTCTACAGTGCTCATGCTAGTTTCGTGACGTATGAATGTTCAAATAGCAATTGAAGGAGGTCTGGGTTCTTGTCACCCAGAAGCGATGGATGCGACATGGTGATGCCCTCTCTATGGCAGAATGCCTTAAATGGTTTTCTTTGACAATTATAGCTCATATATTCTAACAGGATGTGGCCTATGCTTAATGTGGTGTTGCAGGTGTCGGGCGAGGTGTTTATATTGGTCGCCCTCTAGTTGAGGCTGTTAGTTTTGTGCGGCCAGTTCTAAGTCTAGTGAGGATGACTTCTTATTGTCGGTGAGATTGACTTGATGTGTTTCCATGTCCCTACCGTTGGTTTGATGTCATGGGTGTGGTTGGATTGGTGTTGTGTTGAGCTGTGTTGTGTCCGTGTGTTCTGGTGATGGCGAATGTGGCGTTGTAGGAGTGCTTTGGAATCGTGCACCGAATATTCCATGCTGGAGTAAGTGTTCAATACCAAGGCTTGCTTTGCGAGCCGGTCTGCTTCTTCGTTACCTTGGATGTTGGCATGGCCCGGAATCCAGGGAGAAGGAAAAGTTCATGTTTGCGTTATGGGCCACGAGTTGTTGGATTCTGTGAATGACTCGATGTGGACAGTCGTGGGTGTTGCTAATTGACTGGAGGACGGATTTGGAGTTTGAGAAAATGACTACGTCTAACTTTACACCTTATGTGAATGGAGATAGCTGCCAGAATGGCCATTGCTTCAGCGGAGTAAATGGAAAAGTTATCCGGTAGGCGCTCGGAAAGCCTAGGGCCTGGTCCAGTGATGCCGATGACTAACTTAGCCTCATGTTTCGACCCATCTGTGAATACGGGTGTTTTGTGATTGTTGTCATTGCCGAACTTGTGAAAGATGACAAGATTTTCCGCCGGTGTGATAGTCGATTTCTTTTCCGAGAGCAAGTACTCTATCTTCGATTGACTGAGTATCCAGAATGGCATAGTGAGCGGTCGAGCTGCGGTGGCTGGGATTGCGAGGTTAAGATCTAAGAGAACCGTGGCCAGTTGAATGCTATATGATGGAAGTTCGCACCCAAATCGGCTATTGTCGCATATGTCACACGTAAAGCAGCGCTGTGCCGGATGGTTTTTAATGGATTTCATTTTGATGTGGTAGCGGCACAGCTGTTGTGATGCAAGACTGCTGGATTCCCCGGGGGCCAAATCATAGGCTGATGGTCGGACGTATTGCCATCTATTGACAAAATTTGGCGTATATTATATACTGGCCTATATAGTCATCAGTTAATTTAATTTCAGCATATTTTTTAAATGCCAGAAGACTTTGACTTTACCTTACTTTGTTTCTAGCTAGCTTATCTATCCCAGGTTATCCTCAGTGTGCTCTAGTTTTCATATCCTTGCATTTTTAATACCAGCAGTTGTTTTACTTTCCCTGGCAACAACGAAGGGCGCCTAGTCTTGTTCATGCCGATTTGTCTGCTGGGAAAAAGCTTATGCTGACCTTGAAACAATCTACTTTTAGGACTTCCTTCTTCGCACGCGTCTGGAGCTGAAAACTTGTCTCCCCACTTATTTTCACCAAGGAAGATTCTTAACTGGTCATAGTATCGTGATAAAAGATTGGAATCCGTGACTGAGTCTTCTTATCGGCGTATACAGCACGTGTGGAAAATATAATGTTAGGAGCACTATCTCAAAAGATCTTTTCTAAAATGTTCAGAAAATTTGAAAATACTCCTGTATGCAATGTTTTGTATTTGTAAACAATAGATCCAAGATATCCTTTCCCCTTTTGCATTCATTTACCATTTGAATCAAACAATTTACTCAAAACAAGCAGCTAAATCACTTTCCGACTTGGTTAGTCTCTTTCTAACTTAACTGGTGAAACCCCTTTTTAAAGGAAAAAAGGGGGCATACCTTTTCCCACATCAATTTGACATGCTGATTCAACATTTTAGGTCAGGTCATCTAGGGTCAACGAGTTAGTCAAGGTCAAGTTAGGTCATCTCCAAAAACGTTCAACCAGTCGTCACGCTTTAACGAATGCAGATATTTTAATGAAACTTTCAGCGTTTGCTTATCTTTACGGTTGAAACAAAACGTATGAGTAGAATTTTTCATTTTTTTTCGTTTTTGACTACATATAAATTTTGCGTATTTGCTATATTGCAGTTCAAACACAGGATTCTGGTTTAAGTAAGCATTTTTTATTAGAGCAAGTTGACTTCCAACAACGTTTCTCGGTCTGCTCTACCCATTGGAAAAGGAAAATTAAAGAAAACTTGAAAACTCAAAATTTTGAAATTTCAAAAAAATAAAATTATTTTTGGGGGTAAAAAAATATAGCCCTGGTCGATTTCGCTGTCCTTTTCGCATTCCAAATAATTTTGTTCTTTCATTTATCCCCCAAAATGAACTCCCCAGAGTAAAAAACATAACGTAAGTCGTGAAAAGTCGTGAAAATCTACCCCCCCCCCCGTGACGTCACTTTTTGGTGACATTTTTTTTGGGGGGGGGGTAGACCCGGACCCTACTCGTCGAGCGCTTTCCGATGACATCTCTTTCGTTTTCGTACGATGCTTAGTTTGGATTTTAGAGAGGGGTCTTCAACCGCCCCCCCCCCCCGAGACTGGGTGGGAGGCTTTGACGGGAAGGACGGCGCGGGTTAAGATTTCCCAACAATAGTACCTGCCACAAACTCTCCGACGGATCACTTCCTACATTAATCTGTCTAAGCAAATGAGGCTATCAAACTTAGCTTACACAGCACACCACAAAAAGGATCTAACCATCTACAAACCAAAACTTTTGTTTAGAGCTCGTGCCCAACTTCGTCTTTCTCCCGGTAACTTCGGTTCTCTCTCAGTCCTCTGGCAAAGCTGACACTCCCACCTCGACAAAGAACAGAGAGGTGAATAATGCATGATGCTGTCGTCATTGACGCATGCTGAAGGCAGTTCACAAGCTCGTACAAACAATTGCATATTTACTGGCTGCTGATGGGTTAGTTAGTCAAAGTTGCCAAGAGTGCGTCTAGTGTTCGCCTAGGGTTTTTGACGTCGCGAACCAAATACATGTGGCCAGCCTTTCCGTCAAAGGTCTGGACTGCCACTCTGGGACACAGCCGATGCCCAGATTCCTTAAAAGTATGCTTTAATGAATCAGAAAATTATTAAAAATACAATATAGGAATATATCCCCCTCATAGACGCTAAGAGAGCAGCATTATTAAAGTCCATGAAGACTTTCCGAAGTTGACCGAAACCGGTGACCTTTCTAAACCCTACTCGGTGCGGACTGACTGATTATATGGTAGCATGCCCGGGGGAGGACTGACCCGGCAACTTCCACCAAATATCTCGAGAACTGCTGGCGGATCTTGAAGCAACAAAACAAAAACGGCATTCGATCCGTCTGCATGCCATCTACATTATAAACGCAAACAAATCACGATTTTGAGGAAAAAAATGATCAGTGAATAAAATATGTTCAAACATTTGTTCTTTCTTAGCCGTCACTGAACGCATGCTCACCAGTCGATATTTATGAAACGAACAATATTCGGTTTACAATGTATTCATATGTTCATGATCAATACCCAAAGTGAAAAATATGGCCAGTCCAGGTTGGTCAAATAGGCATGATTTTCGGAACATAAGTTCGTACACTTCTTCATTTTTTTCTGATAATGTAAATATGAAGAACACAGCATGCACCTATGCATTTAATATATACATGCATATGTATATATATATATACCTTCACATACTATATATATATATATATATATATATATATATATATATATATATATATATATATATATATATATATATACATATAGATATATGGTTCTATTCCATTCTAATTTTATGAAATCAACCTTGAATAACTTCCAGTGGCATACAAAAAAAAATTAGCACACTATTCGCCCGGACAAATAATATTTTGCTCATGTTTAGCATGCATTATCAATATGACTTTCATAAATAGCTTCACGCTCTTTGCTTTGCACAAAATATCATGAAGTTTAATATCTCGTACCCTTGTGCTATATTTCTTCATCCTCGCGCACAACAGATAACCTCCAAAAGGAGGGTCTGAGGCTGCCTGGGATGAACCATTTGTATTGGCATGGCAGAAATGGTGTCATAGCCTGGTAACCTTAAATGGCCTGACAAAGTCTGTTAGCGATCGGAAAAGGCTGCATTGTCATCTCTGCCAATCTGTGGGACGACACCACACGACGTTCTTCGATGGTTGCAAGATAACCGCCGAGGGCATCCGTCCATCTGAGGAAGCGACGGTTCAGGAAACTGCCAATTAAATGGTATCAGTCAGCATGTGGCGCCAGTGGGTGGTTTCGAAATGCATACACCCGACATGTAAGGTGGGGCCGCTGTAGTTCGATGGGTACGGCGAGGCCATCACCACGATCCCCACGTCCAGACCGCTGACGGAACCTCGTTGTGATGGGTCTAGCTTCCCAATAGGTCATGCCAGTTCTCAGGTGATACGGGACATTGTTTGGTATGTTCACTTGTTCACTGCTGTTTGTTGCCTATTACCAACACCGCCTGCAACTCCAGTTATCGGGCGATGTGAGACACTGCTTAGTGTGTGTGTTCACTGCTGTTGCCTATTACCAACACCGCCTGCAACTTCAGCTATCGGGCGACCCGAGACACTCTTTAGTGTGTTCACTGCTGTCGCCTGTTAGCAACACTCCTGCTAGGCCGGTTCCCTGGTCGCGCTGTCGACATAGCGCACGCTCACTCATGCGTATCACGCGCGCCACGGCTGGTATAACGGGCTCTTCCCAGCCGGAGAACGACACCAGCCGCACCGAAATAGGCGGCGCCGGCGCGCCGCGTGGGAGTGGGTGTTTCGGCCGCCGACTCATCCGTCTGGCATGCGAGCCACTCGAGCCAGACTTGGCGCGGCAGCGCGGCACATGCGCTCTTCAATAAGCGGCCGATTTTTGTAGGAGGCGTGCCAACTCGCTCACCGCCGCGCCATCGGTCGGCGTCTGTCAGGAGCACGAGACGTGCCAGCGGCTGCCGGCGACCGACCGCCCCCGCCGTGAATCTCCACCCTGCCCTGGGTCCGGCGCCCCGCCCCACTGCGCCGCCTCATCACCGGGCCGTGTAGTCTGCCAACGGCGGATCGTCTTTCAGAGCTGCAGAAGACCGCCGGCCAGGGCGGCACCAGCCTGGCGCCGGACACGGCTCCTTTGGTCGGACATGTTGGCCGAGTGCCGCAAGGGAGCGTGCCAGCTCCGGCAGAGCTATCAAACGTGCTGAGGTGGTACGCGTCTGATGTGCGCTAACCCGACGCCAGCTCAGCAGCAACAAGCGCACCGCCTGACGCCAGTGCACCCATTTCTCCAAATGCCTGTCATCGATGGTATTAGAAGCAAACCTGGATTCGGAATTTCCGGCAAAGTCATGCCAAACCTTTTGTTATATTCATGGACTGGCGTCTGACTAGTAATTCGGCAGGCTGACTCCTCCCACTGTCGACAGCCATGATATCCTCGACTGGGTTCTCGGCCTGTGTAAAATGGACAGGTCCCCAGGCCCGGAGCCAAGAGGTTCGTCACAATGTGGTCAATGCCTCCTACTCGACGCTGAATCAGGGCTAAAGACCCCACGATGTATGGGCACGTCCGGAGATGTAACCCCCTGTGCGCGGACAACACAGACCGGAGATGTAACCCCTCTGTGCGGGACACAAACAAGGGACGGAAGATAAAACCCCCTTTGGGGGGAAAAAAAAGAAACGGAAAAAAAAAACTATGCGGCACCACGGTGACCGGAGATGTAGACCCCACTGTGCGCGAGAGATGTACACCGCACGGTGCACAGAGACAAAAACCACAGTGACCGGAGATGTAGACCCCACGGTGCAGGGGCACCGACACAGTGACCGGAGATGTAGACCCCACTGTGCGCGGACACCAACACAGTGACCGGAGATGTAGACCCCACTGTGCGCGGACACCAACACGGTGACCGGAGATGTAGACCCCACTGTGCGCGGACACCAACACGTTGACCGGAGATATAGACCCCACAGTGCACGGACACCAACATGGTGGCCGGGGGTGAAGACCCCACGGTGCTCGGGTACCAACATGGTGGCCGGGGGTGAAGACCCAACGGTGCAGGGGCACCGACACGGTGACCGGAGGTGAAGATCCTACAGTGGTCGGACACCACACCACATGCCGCTCATCTGTGGCATGCACGACGACAGACGTGAGACGCCACTCCCGCATGCAGCTCGTGTCGGTCAGGGTGCGGCATCCATCACGCACCCATGGCCTGACGTGTCGTGACACAACACGCAGTCCAATTACAATCGCATTGCAGGCCTCCATCGCCGCTGGCGAAGTGCCGCGTACACCACCACTGGTCAGACGGCTATGTCGCATCCACGCCCGCACCCGCATACCTATTCGCATTCACATCCGTGCTCACGTACACATTTAGGCAGCAGATATGGTGTTGTGCCCAATCATTTCGCTACAGCCTGAATGTCTCTTTCCAACCTGCTCGCTGGATACCACTCCGTTCCCGAAGACATGTCTTTTCACCAGTGATGGCTCGGGTCCGATTGGGTACAATTTATGGCCCCCACCTGCATCACTTTAAATTCCTGATACCACTGGCGACGGGGCTGAAGACGAGGGTCAGGCCATACGGCGGAGCCCACGTGGCGAACAGCTGTGTCGGCGATGGCCCGCCAAGTGATGGGTGCACCCAGCCCGTGACATACGTGTCACCACTATCGGTATTGGATCTCGACAAGAGCGTGGCTGGCAGCACCAGCTGGTGCTGGTGCCAGGAGCGGGGTGCGGTCCAGTAGCACCTGCAGCCGCGCGGTCACCGTGTCGGTGTCCGTGCACTGTGGTGTCTCCATCTCCGGTCACCGTGTTGGTTGTCAGTGCACCGTGATGTCTCCATCTCCGGTCACCGTGTTGGTTGCCAGTGCACCGTGCGGTCTACATCTGCGGTCACCGTGTTGGTTGTCAGTGCACCGTGCGGTCTACATCTCCGGTCACCGTGTTGGTTGCCAGTGCACCGTGCGGTCTACATCTCCGGTCACCGTGTTGGTGCCCCTGCACCGTGGGGTCTACATCTCCGGTCACCGTGCTGGTGCCCCTGCACCGTGGTGTCTACATCTCCGGTCACCGTGTTGGTTGCCAGTGCACCGTGGGGTCTACATCTCCGGTCACCGTGTTGGTGCCCCTGCACCGTGGGGTCTACATCTCCGGTCACCTTGTTGGTACCCGAGCACCATGAGTTCTTCATCTGCGGTCACCATGTTGGTGTCCGAGTACCGTGGGGTCTACATCTCCGGTCACCGTGTATTACGTAGAATACCAAAAGTTGAGAAGCCATGTCAATGCCGGAAGTCAGCAAGTAGACTACCAAGAGTTACGAAGCCAGAGGCAATGTTCGGAAGTGGCTCCATCAACTGTGGTCTGGCCATTAATAGTAGCCAGTTTGATAATGATTACCAGCCCTTCTAGAAATAGCCGGAGGACTCGCAGAAGGCAATCTAGACACAGGTGATCGAATCTGCCAGAACCTCACGAGGTCATCAAGTCATAAAGTAATAAGACTTAATAAGAGCCACAAGGGCCAAACCAGGTTAAGATGAAGGGAAGATACCATAACCCTAGCAAAAAGGACACTTCACCCCACCAAAACCACATCCCTAATTCTAAAGATTAGGGATGTGGGATGCTGGTACATCCACATCCCTAATCTTTAGGGATCCAAATATACATCCACAAACATCCCACACATTCATCAATGTCTATCTACCTTACCTATCCAGCCATATTTACTCGATATCATGTAACACATGTGACTTGAGTGCCCTAGCAATAATCATTCATTTTCGGACTCCATCCATGCATTCTTAAAATGGTCTGTACAACTACTTAGCATAAATATCACCCCATCCACCACCACTTAGAACTCAAAAACAAGATTGTGCAGCCTAAAAATGCTACCCACCTTATTTTTAAATACATTCAATGAGGGTCTCCCCACAACAGCAGCAAGCAGGCTATTCCGCTGATCAACAATCCTATGACTGAAGACCTGTTGTCGCTTTGCTATCCTACACCTTCATTTGTTCAGCCTGAATTGATGATCCCTATACGGCAGTCTAAATAGAAGAGCATCATTCAGCTTGACCTGATCTAGCCCTTTAATCGGTGTATGTTAAGAATATATATATATATCAAACTTTGGGATACGTGGGACATGGGAATATGGACAAAAAGAACCACACCTTTCCCTCTAATCAACCCATATTTCATATCGGCCTTTCACCAAGGCTTCCTGTTCAAACGTCCTTGAGACCTCAGGCAGTATATATACTCTATAAAAACCCAGTCCTAATTGAGAATGGCTAAGACCGGATACTCGCAATGCTTCCTTTGCAGTCTTGCCTGTGAGTGTCTAAAACACATTTCAAGTAACAAATTGAAGCTTGTCATCCCACCGACACCCATCAAATACTGGCTTTATGTGATACGCTCTGGTAAACTCCACCTGCCGATGACTTCTTGTCCGCCAGCCCATCAGCGACTGGGCGGGCGGCTTTCCCGCCCACCTCGCCGTCGCGGGGCGGTGGGGAGGTGCCGGCTGAGTGGTGGTGTGTGTCGAGACGGAGACGGCCGGCGCGTGGTGCGCCACGACCACCAGCAGCGGGTCGTCCCACCCCGCGGTCGGCAGGCGACCAGCGTGGACGCTAACTCGCTATCGACCCGTCACCGTCGAGACCAGCCGCCGCCTGCACAATAGCCGGTGTGACGGCCGTCTCCGGAAAAAGCCGCCACCAATGGTCACAGTCGGCGTCCCGGTATTGAGCATCCAGGCCCAATCTCGGCCGACTCCAGGCGGTCTCCAGACGTGCCCGGTCTCAACATGTGCTCCAGATTGTGCGCCGACAGCTACCGGACAGCGTCAGGGCATAATCCAAAGAAATCTGGACACAACGTCGGAAAATCTACGGAACAGTTCTCAGACAGGCCCCGACTGTTCGGACAGTTTCGCTCTGGCTACGGCGCCGCCGTAATTAGCCACTGCGGATGGATATCCGTCTCGCTCCAAACCACCTGCAGCCAGACCATAACGAGCTAACTGCTAACGAAGGCGGCCGAAGCAGGTTCCGCTTCCGAGCGGTGCAATGTTGACCCCCGTGGTGCTCACAGGCGATGCAATGTTGACCCCAACATGGTGCTCACGAGCGGTGCAATGTTGACACCGTGGTGCTCACAAGCGGTGCAATGTTAACACCGTGGTGCTCACAAGCGGTGCAATGTTGGCCACGTGTTGCACACGAGCCGTACGATGTTGACAACGTGGACATGGGAGCGTCTGTGGAAACTGAATCGACCAGTGCCATTTTCTCTCCTTGGGCTGATTGTAGAATCGCGGAAGTTGGAGGTCGGCCATGAACCCCCGTGTCGTCACGTTCTTACACGAATGGTTGGACACGGGGTCACCTTCCTACGTGCAGGGCCGGCCACGTGGGGTACGCTGTGGTACGCTGTGGTAGCGTCGGCGGTCCAGAAAGCGCCGACGGACCAGGAAGAGACAGCCGCCGACACATTATCTGCTGCGCGCTGCGACGGGTGGCGGCGTGGTGGCCGGAAGTGCCGCACTTCCGCCGACACTGGTGTGAGGGCGAAGGTCGATGGTGTCCTGGGTGCCCTACTCGTGACAGAGGGCGGATTAGGGCGAATGTTACCCTGCGACCCCACTGACAGAGTGTGGATTAGGGTGAATGTTACCCTGCTGACAGTGTGTGGATTAGGGCGAATGTTACCCTGGGACCATACTCAAGACAGTGTGTGGATTAGGGTGAATGTTACCCTGACCCACTGACAGTGTGGATTAGGGTGAATGTTACCCTGCTGACAGTGTGTGGATTAGGGCGAATGTTACCCTGGGACCATACTCAAGACAGTGTGTGGATTAGGGTGAATGTTACCCTGCGACCCCACTGACAGTGTGTGGATTAGGGTGAATGTTACCCTGCGACCCCACTGACAGTGTGTGGATTAGGGCGAATGTTACCCTGGGACCATACTCAAGACAGTGTGTGGATTAGGGTGAATGTTACCCTGCGGCCCCACTGACAGTGTGTGGATTAGGGTGAATGTTACCCTGCGGCCCCACTGACAGTGTGTGGATTAGGGTGAATGTTACCCTGCGACCCCACTGACAGTGTGTGGATTAGGGTGAATGTTACCCTGCGACCCCACTCAGACAGTGTGTGGATTAGGGTGAATGTTACCCTGCTGACAGTGTGTGGATTAGGGTGAATGTTACCCTGCTGACAGTGTGTGGATTAGGGTGAATGTTACCCTGCTGACAGTGTGTGGATTAGGGTGTGTCACCCTGCGACCCCACTGACAGTGTGTGGATTAGGGTGAACGTTACCCTGCGGCCACGCTGACAGTATGTGGGTTAGGATGAATGTTACCCTGAGGCCCTACTCCTGAAAGTGTGCTAATTAGGGTGAATGCTGCCCTGAGGGTCGGCTTTTAGGTCGCGTAGTATCCTGGGATTGGCCGAAAAGGCATGATGATGTCGCTGCTCTGAGATAACCTCCAGCGATCTCATTTAATTTCATGTTACGGTTTGACTTGGAGCCTAATGTTTGGTATATATATATATATATATATATATATATATATATATATATATATATATATATATACATGACATGCGAATCAATCCACCAATTAACCACCATGACCCAAAGGTAGGTTTCATTGCCGGTGCATTAACATCCAGCTTAGTTGAACTTTAATTGGCAATGGCTGGACTCAGTTAATTAGTAGTGGCTGAGCCCAACTACTCAGACTGGAACAGACATGCTGCCAGATTTTGAGCCTCCGTGGCGGTGGCTGGGCCCAGGTAGTCAGCCTGGGACAGACACCATACCAGATATTGAGCTCTAGGGTCAAAGTTGTGAGTGATCAAGTTGTCAAACGTAGTCTAGTTTGACCTGGCTTAATTTGCACCGAGTTTCAGCCTGTTGTACCGTGCCATTCACCGGCTACCCTACCCCTATCCAAAAAATTATATATATATATATATATATATGCGTGTGTGTGTGTGTGTGTATGTTCACATACAATCGACCCACCTGATCGATATATGTTATCACAGATGGGATAGCACTCTACAACACTATCACTTCGTTCAGTATCATGCGTAGATTGAGCCTTCTGTATATATATATTTTTTTGTGGGGGTGGGGGGTGTCTGGAACCCTTCCCAATTATTTGTATCTCTAACCCTTATTATTATATTATTGTGGATCTACGCGATTGACCTATGTGATGGCCTTACTCTAGATTAAATCGCGTCTGAAATCATTTGAACGTCCAACCATTTCTGCTAAAGTTTACCTCAGTGTCCATGCTTTCTGCTCGGTGCACTGGACGCGGGAGGTGGGTTCTCTCTAAATTCACGAAATGCAACATTGCGCTTATGGTCCTGCACGGAAAAGGCGACCTAAAAACTCGTACACCCACCCAGCCTAATCAGCCTAAAAACCTACGCTCCTAATTAGCTCCACATTCAAAATCCGTTGCGATGCCCATGGACGGCCACAGCATAACACGAGCTTAACGTCGCCGTTCTCAGTTGAAAGGTATCGACTCTGACAGCAGAGCCGCACCGCCGCCGCCTGGCTGCTCTGGCGGCTGTCGGCGGGGGAGGGGAGGCCGAGACGGTCTGCAGCTTCCCCCCCCCCCCCCTCCTGCCGGTCCTCCGCGCGGCATCGATTGTTCGTACTCTACGCCTCGGGCGGCGCGGCGCCGTATCTGGGACAGCGACGCCGCTACACACGTATTGACCCACATGTACGGCGAGCGCCGCGCTGACGTCACGCCGGCTGTCGCCGACGTCAGCGCGGCTCTCGGACACGCCGTATTTGTAGCAGCAACGCCCGATCCCGCCCAGCTGCCGATAAGTAGCAGCTGGGTTTTGACCGGCCGGCGGCTTTTTCGAGGCGGGACGGCCGCGCCGGCAGTGGCCGCGCTGGTCGATGGCTTGCGGCCGGGCGTAGTCGACGTCAGGGGTGGGCAGCGGGGGCCAGTTGGCCAGCAAAGTCGGCGGCAGTGACCGCAGACGGCGACGATTCCGATGTTTGAGGGCGGACAGTTCGTCGACATGAAGCATTTGACGGCACACCGAAGACGGTCGAGGGAGATGGTAGTGGTGGTGGTGGACAGGCTATGGGAGCAGGGACAGTATAAGGGAGGTACTCAGGGGCGGGAGGAAGCGGCGGTGGTGGTGGACAAGCGATGGGAGCAGGGACAATATAAGGGAGGTACTCAGGGGCGGGAGGAAGCGGCGGTGGTGGTGGACAAGCGATGGGAGCAGCGACAATATAAGGGAGTACTCGGGGCGGGGGAAGCGGTGGTGGTGGTGGACAAGCGATGGGAGCAGGGACAGTATAAGGGAGGTACTCGGGGCGGGAGGAAGCGGCGGTGGTGGTGGACAAGCGATGGAGCGGCGACAGTATAAGGGAGGTACTCAGGGGCGGGAGGAAGCGGCGGTGGTGGTGGACAAGCGATGGGAGCGCGACAGTATAAGGGAGTACTCAGGGGCGGGAGGAAGCGGTGGTGGTGGTGGACAAGCGATGGGAGCAGGGACAGTATAAGGGAGGTACTCAGGGGCGGGAGGAAGCGGCGGTGGTGGTGGACAAGCGATGGGAGCAGGGACAGTATAAGGGAGGTACTCAGGGGCGGGAGGAAGCGGCGGTGGTGGTGGACAAGTGATGGGAGCAGGGACAATATAAGGGAGGTACTCAGGGGCGGGAGGAAGCGGTGGTGGTGGTGGACAAGCGATGGGAGCAGGGACAGTATAAGGGAGGTACTCAGGGGCGGAGGAAGCGGTGGTGGTGGTGGACAAGCGATGGGAGCAGGGACAGTATAAGGGAGGTACTCAGGGGCGGGAGGAAGCGGTGGTGGTGGTGGACAAGCGATGGGAGCAGGGACAGTATAAGGGAGGTACTCAGGGGCGGAGGAAGCGGCGGTGGTGGTGGACAGTGATGGGGCAGCGACAGTATAAGGGAGGTACTCAGGGGCGGGAGGAAGCGGCGGTGGTGGTGGACAGGCGATGGGAGCGGCGGCAGTATAGGGAGGTACTCGGGCGGAGGAAGCGGTGGTGGTGGTGGACAAGCGATGGGAGCAGGGACAGTATAAGGGAGGTACTAGGGGCGGAGGAAGCGGCGGTGGTGGTGGACAAGCGATGGGAGCAGCGACAGTATAAGGGAGGTACTCAGGGGCGGAGGAAGCGGCGGTGGTGGTGGACAGCGATGGGAGCAGGGACAGTATAGGGGGACCAGGGCGGAGGAAGCGGCGGTGGTGGTGGACAAGCGATGGGAGCAGGGACAGTATAAGGGAGGTACTCAGGGGCGGAGGAAGCGGCGGTGGTGGTGGACAAGCGATGGGAGCAGGACAGTATAAGGGAGGTACTCAGGGGCGGGAGGAAGCGGCGGTGGTGGTGGACAAGCGATGGGAGCAGGGACAGTATAAGGGAGGTACTAGGGGCGGGAGGAAGCGGCGGTGGTGGTGGACAAGCGATGGGAGCAGCGACAGTATAAGGGAGGTACTCAGGGGCGGGAGGAAGCGGCGGTGGTGGTGGACAAGCGATGGGAGCAGGGACAGTATAAGGGAGGTACTCAGGGGCGGGAGGAAGCGGCGGTGGTGGTGGACAAGCGATGGGAGCAGGGACAGTATAAGGGAGGTACTCAGGGGCGGGAGGAAGCGGCGGTGGTGGTGGACAGGCGATAGGAGCAGCGACAGCATAAAGGAGACACTCAAGCACGGTGGGAAGCGGCGGCAAAGTGCGGCATGTGAAAGCTGATCAAGGCGGAGATGTGTGGACGATAGCGGCGGCGATGATGGATCTGCCACGACCGTCAGCCATGTTCAGTGCAGGGTGATACGCTAAGGTGTCGGCGTCGTGGTGCAGGGAGAGTGGGCCGGGAACACGACAGTTGGTCGAAGGGAAGGTGGAGAGGATCGGCGGTGATGAAAACTGTGTACTGGAACTATAGAAGGCGACAGTTACGGTGTTTGGCACACTTCAGTTGTGGGGGTGTCCACACCTGCGGTGGTGCTCTGAGTTCTCCCAACTACCTCGCCGTCAGGATAATTTTTCTTACCTTTCGCGAGTGAAGAGTTGCGTACGTAGAAGACACCAGAAGCGGAAGGAGTTCTACTTGACCGATTGGAAATCCTCCCTGTTTTGGGTACATGTGTCAACCCTTGCTGCATGTTTCTCCTGCCTTTACATAGCACGCACATATTGATAGCTCATAACAGAATGGGGCGTGGATGGTATGTGGGAGGCAATCTAGTCATTATTTGTGTTAAACATGGCTGGATGACATTCCAACAAAAATCAACTGCTCTCATTTTGCGATCCCTTATTATGTTCCCGGATTACAGTACACAATTACATACACAAACCATTCAATGGAGTCTTGGGAATAGGCGCAACCTAGGGGAAGGGGCGGCCCTTCCCTAGCATCCAAAAAATACATTGGATGAAACGAGAAATATTTTGGTTTTCAGGATGCGTAATCCTAAATGTTCGGCGCGCTTTACACGCCCGAAGCCGTTTCTATTCCGTCACTCTTTTTACCGCTCCTCACTTAAGCAAATCCCAGCTGCGCCACTAGCCTTGGCCACATTATATAAGCATTTGTACACGCAAATCAGAGGGCAACATCAGGACTGGATAAGAAATGCAAATATATACTTCATCATTTTTCGGGCTCACTAGTCCGAGCAAACTGAAGAATAATCTGGAAGCACTGAGGTGTATATTTTGCCACCGGGTTGTTTTGCCATATCGTGCAGGTAAGTGCACGATTTTTAATGTTTTAATTGTGGGGACGAAATTTATCCGCGCAGGCTGGGTCCACACTGACGCAGAGGCTTAACGTGAAAGGCAAATATGAACGGAATGGCTGCAAGTTAGCCGGGACTGCGAATCTCCACCAACACATGGCCCGCTAACCATGGTCTAAGCTCTCACCCATCGGAACCAGCTAAGCTCTCAACCATCGTCAACCATCGGATGCAAATATTGGTCGCCGGCTGCACGTGTGGTTCGACTTCACGTGGTGTCCGACTGGCTTCTAATTAGGCGCCGCTACGCCCCACACAGATCGCCGGAACCGTCCATGGCCGTGCGTGACGTCACCGATCGACCCGACTGCTGACGCAGGCCGCGACTTGTGTTGCTGACGTCACCGACAGACACCGTTCGCAACGTCGCAGGCGGTGGCACGTAAAAAGCGGGCGCCGTCGTAGGCGCTGCCATGTGCCGGCCCGCTGGATCGATGGGTCAGCAGGCCACGTGGGCCGACGCGCGTCTGCCCCCCCGCTGACGGGCGACCCTTGTTGCCAGGCAACAGAACCTTGCCCCCGCACCACGTGACTTTTGTACGTTGGTTGCACGCGTCGCCACATTCTTGCGCATTCCATTCGGCGCTGACCAATCGAACAGCGCAGGTTGGACCAGAACGCAGCTAAACTGAGAGCAGTGACGCAACTGCACCTACATTTGGCTGTCTATATGGGGCACGGTGGCAGGATGATGCCAACACGATGGCCTAAAAGTGACATCGCATGCTATTTGCAAATTGTTATCCGCCTGTTTGCATGTCTGTCCGCCCGTATAGCCGCTTGCCTGCCAGAAGCAGGGTCCAACAAGCTGATGTAAGCGCGTGCGTACGTGTGGAGGCAAGTAGTTCAGGGAAGCGATATCTGGCCATCCCTATCCAATCAGCTGACAGCCACGATGCAACCTCTGGCAAAACGGCTATGAAGCGGCGTGATGTTGTGTCACGATTTTCCGAGAGAGGCAGCCAACATCCACCACAATTCATCATCCAAAGGATTGACGCGTTGTGAAAACCTCATGCGAAACGTCGCCTTCGTAACTATCCGTTCCTTTCCTTGATCTATGACCAAATTAACACCTCCGAGGATCCGACATCACCAGGTGCGTACCGCTGACCTCAGCGGGAGAACGCCTGGGGGTACCAGCAGCTGATGTGAGACTTCAGTACCTCCAACTGGGAACACCTGGTCGCAACAAGTCGAGCTGGACCGACCGGCCGCAGTCCACCGGCAGCGCGCTAGCTGTTGCGGCTGCAGACGCTTATATTATACTGCTGCTCATGCATGTACACGTCATTGCATAGCTGGCGCGAAGCCGCCTGTGGTGGAAACGACGTCACAATATTACGCGATGCGCACTTCGGTCAACGACGCTCCATCGCAGGTCAACTGGAGTCAAAATCGCAAGATCGGCTGGGTCACCATCGGGTGGTGCAGGGGCGAATGTCACGTGCCTGTCCCTGAAGCACGGCCGAGCCGGCAGCGAGAGCAGGCTCGCTTCTCCCGGCATGCGCGGTGCCAAAGTGGGTCGGCGAGCGACGACGCCAATAGCAGGCGTCATTTGGCTCGGCATCGATTGGCACCGCGCCTGCGACGCGATGGACGCTGCGTCGCAGGCGTTCTCGTTAGCGCTGCTTGACCGCCTAACGAGAACCGAACCGTCACGTGCGCAGACCTGCTCACAACTTTTGGCATTGGTGACCTCGGGCGCAACGTCGCGCTGTTCTTTGGAGCAGTAGCGCTTCTGCACGGCTACTATGCTCACTTACTACACTCACTCACGAAGGGCCACGATTGTGTAGGCTATCTCGTACTGGACGTCTCGCTCAAATTCGACATGCACTTTTTGCTCTATTTTGGAGGGAAGAAAGTTTAGTCTCGAAGCAGCAGATAGCGCCAGCAAGTCCAGAAGGGGCGGGAGCTGATGGCACGGTGATATCTCCCAGCCGCTCCTGGATATGGTGATGAAGGAGCAGATCGCACCAGTGAGTTCAGAAATTGAGAGAGTTGTTGACACGGTAATCGCTCCTAACCGCTCCCGGATGCGATGCGGACCCGGTTCTTCCTGGTGGTGTTCAGAACCTCACAGTCATGATGCCTCCCCTGATGGTGTTCAGATGTCAGACCTGGCTCTTCCCTTGTGGTGTTGAGAGCTTCTCGTGGGGAATCTTAACTACGGCTCGTGTCCTCTGGCGACTGCGTGGCTGTCATCTGAGGAAACTAGACTCTAGCGTCCGGTAATGCAAGTGGAGCTGGTCACTGACCGGGATCCACGACCATGATCCGGATGGGTGGGGTGGGAGCACGATCCCCAGCTAACACGTGACTGGGGGCTTCCTAGCGGTCCAGTGAACTCTTCCTCTCCCCAGAGGACCTCTCCACACTCACTAAACGAACGTGTAATTGGCTACACACATCGTGATCGTTACTGAGGCGGTAATCTCACTCAAACCACTCGCCGTGAAATAAGCCTCAGCCATACTTGACCAGAGTTTCCTCATGACCAACCAACTCTTACAACACCCGCAGTGAATCTAATTACGGCATAAATCAGTCTTACCAATGTAAACAGAAATGACAGGATCATATGAAATTAAAGTGTTTGATACCTTATAAAAGTCATAAAGTCATAGTGTTTAAACTTAATAAGAGACTTAACTCATCTCGTCTCGAGGAGGTCTTCAACCGCCCCGTCCCCCTCAGGTTTTTCGCGGATGGTGAATGAACGGCGCACGGCAGCGCGCCAAAATTTGGCGTACATTTTCACACATCAATTTGACATGCTGTTTCAAAATTTTTAATTAAGATCATCTAGTTAACGAGATAGTCAAGGTCAAGTGAGGTCACCTCCAAAAGGTTCAACCAGTCGTCACACTCCAACGGATATTTTAACGAAATTTTCAGTGTTTGCTTATCTTTATGGATGCAACAAAACGTACGAGAGGATTTTTTGTCCGTTTTTGACTACATGTAAATTTTGCTTATATGCCTCTTGCAGTTCAAATCGAAGATTCTGGCTAAAGTAAGCATTCTTTATCAGTGCAAGTTGACTTCCAACAACATTTCTCAGTCTGCTCTACCCATTAGAAAAGGGAAAATTAATGAAAACTTGACAACTCAAAATTTTGAAATCAACAACAAAAAACTTCGGGGAATTTAATTTTGTATGGCACCGGTCGATTACGCTGGCGTTTTCTGATTCCAAATAATTTTGTCTTCAAATATCCCCCAAAATTAACTCCCCAGACCCAGAGCCAAAAACGTAATGTAAGTCGTGAAAAGTTATGAAAATATATCCTCCCTATTGACGTAACGTTTTGGGTTTTTTTTTTTTGGGGGGGGTTCCGGACCCCACTCTTCGAGCGCTTTCCGATGACACCTCTTTCGTTTTCGTGCGACGCTTAGTTTGGATCTTAGAGGGGGGTTATTATCCGCCCCCCCCCCCGAGACGGGGTGTGAGGATCTGACCGGAAAGACGGTTGGGGTTAATAGAGCTAAGTCTAGTTAAGGTAAGCCTTCACCAACCAAGTTATAAAGCTATCTAGCAACTAACGTAACCGAGAAGTGAACGAGGTATTCACTTTATTGTACTTTAACGCCTGATCTAGTAACACTCACACTGAATGAACAACAAAATATCTCCCCGCTTATACAAACTAAACTAAGCAAAGATAATCTTAGTTATCCCGACTCCCACCAGCTATAAACTCAACCATGTAGCATTACTCTTAACTTAGATGTGTAGTGGAAAGATAATAACTCCATAGAATATGCTTGGCTGTAAGTGTACACAGAGGTGGGGAGAAGGGTACCAGCCGCGTGTACACAGCATCGGGGAGAGGGGTCCCGGCCACGTGTAGACAGAAGTGGGGAGGCTCGCTCAGATGGCCCCTGCGACTCTTAGTGGATCGTACGCCTGTATGTCTAACAATCCACAGCTGCCACTGGACTAGAGAATGGGGTCGCTGTGGCCGAGGAGCAGCCGCCCAGGTGGTGCCGCACGAGAGGCACACGTGCCTGCCGTCCCAGTGTGGGGAGGCCTGTCCACCTGCACCGGGGTCACACAGTACACAGTACACACACACACACACACACACACACACACACACACACACACACACACACACACACACACACACACACACACACACACACACACACACACACCACACACACACACACACACACACACACACACACACACACACACACACACACACACACACACCACCACACACACCCACACACACCACTACACACACACACACACACACACACACACACACACACACACACACACACACACACACACACACACACACACACACACACATACACACACGCACACACACCACCGGCGGGTCAGAGTGTGCACTGTACACTGTATAGAGGTCACCAGTCGTGCCACACATTTGCGCTCTTCTGGTTTAGCGCAGCACAGATGGGCGAAGTGCAACTTAAGATGAGACTGGCAGTTCAAGCGATACACAATCATCTCGCCCGAGATGATTGTGTACCGCTAAAACAGGCTGATGTCAACAATGTCCATTGTCGACATCGCTTCGGTTTAGTGCATCTGGGTTGATATGCAGGCGATGCCCTGCATGTCCACATACGATGTTGACATCAAATGCATTGTCATGAATATCTGGTTTATGTCCACATCACGATGGCATTAACCAGAACGAAGCTGACTCAGTTGACTCTCCCGGTCGTCACGGCCCGGCCCGTCTCCTCTGCCACCTCCCATGCCCTGTCCAACGGTGTGGCCTTCGTTGGGGCTCGCTGCGCTTCGTGCTCGTGCCGCCCGGGAAGATGGCGATGAATACGAATACGTCTTATGAATGTGCGGTCCTAATACGTCTCGTCATCCTGCGGTGCTAGAGCAACTCAGCGGCTAAGCGACCTCATGTCACCGGGCAAGAATATACGCAAATTATCGAAAGGACGACCCATTAGTGCATCTGCGTGGGCTTGGTGCATCTGCGCGTGCGTGTGTACTGTTCAAGTTTCGTTGATGCTACATTAGTGCATAAGTGAGGGCTAAGTTCCGCTAGCCCTAGCGGGGTTATGGCGATTGCAGTAGAATGTAGTCCGCATATGCGTACGGAAATGTAAAGACCCCCAAAATCGGACAACCCGCTCAGACAGATCATCTCCCAGATGCCCACACTGACACACCAACTGTTCAAAATCCCGAACATCATACTTGACCCCTACACTCGGTCAAGTGCAAGTGCAACTTAAAATTAACTAGAGAATTTCTGGTCATCATTAGGTTCAACAAACCCACTATTCTGTTGGGTTCGTTGCACGTATAATTTACTCACCAATGCACCTGTGAACCATGCGATTCAGATGGCAATGTATAAGGTTGATCAGCATTCAATGTTTTCTCAAATCAAACTTCAAAGCTGAATTCTGGAAACGATGCAATATTGCACGACAGGGGTTCCTTTCCGTAGCCCGAACCGGAAGCTGCACAGTTATGTCGCCGGGGTGCAATATGATCACCCTTTAACTATCTCTTTGCAAGCATGCATATGAGCTACCTGGAAAACCCAGTGTTAACAGACGGAAATCTAAAGCCCAGCATATATTTTCATCACGTGGACATCTGTGCAGATGTAAAAGGTGAGGAATAGCTGCGAAAAAAGTCAAGAATACAATGGAACAAAAACCCGTACTGAGGTTCATCGTAGACGTGCGAACGCAAAGCGAATTAATAGCTTATCTCGATGTTGACATCGACGGCAAAGGTAGTATCATCGCTAATAAAGCGCATTGTAAGCGAAGCGATGCCGGCGTCTGCATGAATGGAGAGTGTCAGGCAGGATACGGCACCGTTATCATCCGCGACCTCGTACGTTCGGCATTAAAGTGCTGTTCCAACTGGCCCACCAGACATCACCAGCTCCAGCAGTCGACACAAGATTGCTCAGCTATGGATACACAAATGCGGAGGATGACAGGCAAAATTGTCTACATGGACAGTGAAAACCAAATAAAACGACACGAACAAAATAAACTAAAATTAACTCTACACAAGAACAAAATGTGACTGATGTGCACGGTGAGTGCAAAAGTTGTGCGGAACATAATACTCAGCTACACTACAACCACGGACCTGAGAGAAAAGCTAGATGTTACCATTTACTTCCAGAATTGTAAAATTTGCAAGCTGTTGATGCAGAACAAGACACACAACAGTCAATTGAGAATGGCAGTCCAATCTGCCCGTACAGCTGCCCGAGCGAAGACTACCGGGTTAGAAAAACAGACGATTGCGTTGCCATAGCAACCACCACCAGTTCCTGACAACTAACAACGCACATTCAATAAACCCGGCGAGCACGCTTCGAAAACTACTCGCACCGACGGAGAACTGCTTGCTAAAACTTCGACCAGAATGCCAATATCATCAAGACTATGCACAATAAACGGAAACTGCAGGCCATATAAGCCCTATGTATCGTCGACAGACAGCCATAAACAAGCAGCTCCGACCGTGCATAGAGCTGGGGCTGTTCCAATCCACAACAAACTGAAACTGAACTGCATGGAAGGGTTAAGTAGGGTGGGTTGCACTTTTTTTTTGCATCATACATGCAGTGAAAATGCGACAAAAATGTTGAGCAGGAGCGAAGTGTAAAATGATGTCTGATTAGTAAGTAGCCTGAACCTACCCTTTTATACCTATGACAATGTATACGGTATTAACGAAACTTTAAGAAATATATCTAATGAACCTTGATGAGCCCATCTATGGCTTTAACTACGCCTGTGATGCGAATAAGATGAAAGTTTGAAGCAACCAAGAAGAAACTACTAACTGCAAATACTGTCTGGCATTTGAGAATTCATGATTATACCGGATGAAGTCAAGGTATACCGGATGCCAAAATGCTGATATGTATATATATATATATATATATATATATATATATATATATATATATATAATATATAACCTTTCCCGGAGAGCATGCATATCCACTGGGAGCACATGTCTCCGGCGCCAACCCTGTGCCCGCCGCTGGCGGGTATTTTCCAGACGTGGATTTTACAGTTCACATGCCGCGTTTGCACGGCGTGGGTTTTCCATGAGCCTGGTGCAGTTCCATTACGAATTTCCCCTGTCTGCTGTGGATTTCTTCTTCGACTGGGGCGCCTCGTCGAACTCGGCCAAAATATACAGAATAGGCTTAAAGATGTCATCGTACAATTCAGGCGCACTTCCATGGATTTGTGCTCCTCTCTCACGAAAAGACTTGCAGTGAAAGTAAATGAATAGTTTGCTTCACTTCATGAAGAATTCATACTCTCAAAGCCAAAATGTGAGTGCCAATTTGAAATTCAATTCAATTCTAAACACGATATGTCCACACTTAGCAATCTCCCAGCCACGGCCTATCCATACCCACTGCCATGGCTATCAAAATACTCGCTACCCGGTCGTATTGGTACGCTTCGTTCCCCTTCACCATGGCGGCCACACGTGGTTTGCGACAACTGCGAAAACACCCTGAAGGGTTAGTTCAAACTTGCCCGAAGTTGGGGGAGGGAGCAGCCGCTCCCCTGCGATTATGCCTTTCTCCGTCCCTACCCCACAAGAATATGCCGGTCTTCACAGACGTCCGAAGGGTCGAGCGGCGACCAGACGCAGGTGTGGCGCCGCTCCCTAACAACCGGCGAAACTGGGCCAGACGCGCCACGTGGTCTGGATGAGGGGAGAAGGTCAGACAGGCGCGCAGAGGACGCCGCGCCATGACCACGTGCTGCGCAGCGCCATCGGTTACTATGGCGACGCTCAAGGACAGATCGGCCAGGTCCGAGCACACCAGTCTCAGATTCGGATGAGGTTTGGACCAAGGGGTAACTCATGTCTTCAACTTTCAGGAACTCATATTCGATTTAATGTTTCCAATTTTCGTGATTTTGACAAGTGTCGAAGCATAACGCTCAACGTTTCCAAAACTAGTTAATTGGATTTTCAAACATGGAACATAACGTTGTGTCTATCACTACATATCGCGAAGTTCCACATCTCGCTGTATCACATCTCTTTTTCTTAAAAAAATCCTATTTTTGGCAATTGTTTCACTTGAGGTTTCGGAGATTTGACTACAAAAATATATCAACAGCAAAACCATGCCCTCCGCAAATCTCTACCATAATGAATTATAAAAAGTGGGTTTTTGTGCTCGCCAATGTCGTAGCGAGCTCTAAGTGACAACATTCCCATCAAAATACTTGCTTCGCCGGAGCGTCTGCGACCTGCACCGCCGCTCCGCGAGTCATAAAGCCAGTCACCAAGTGTCAATGGCGTACTGAAGGAGGGGGGAGGGGTCAAAGGGTTAGTTCCCCTGAGAGGTTGCGAGGACCCAAAGAATACAAAAAAATTGCGCCAAGAACCCTAAGAAACCGCCAAGAACCCTGCCCTCCAAAAGAAACCGCTCCGGGCCCTTGAAAATCGCATTGAAGGGCCCAACGAGTTGCGCAAGGGTCATTAAAAATGTCACCGAAGCCCCCAAAAAAACCACACCGAAGATCACATCGGGACCCCCAAAAAAATCGCTCCGGGGCCGAAATACCGTTGCGTTCACATCGGAAATACCGCTGGAGCCCTCGAAAAGTAGCGCCAGGACCACTGGAAATCGTGCTGAGAGCCGAAAAAGTCGGGCCGGGGTCCCCAAAAACCACGCTGGAAGCCCCAAAAGTCGTGTCGGACCTGAAAGTGATTCATTCACGGAGACTACAGCTCTGCGTCTCTACCACTGCAGGAAGAGAGTCGTAGATGAAGGATACTCGATCCAATCTTAAACTCCGCGATGGCAGACCTCCCTTCACTCCCTCCCCTTCCCTCGTCGCTCCAGCTGACACGCCGGTGACCGAGGTCACTTCCTAGTGGCCATTGGCTAGGATGATTCGAGTCACCAGGGTCTGGTGACATGACCGGGGTGCTACTCCCTCATCTTCCCTCATCGCTTCAGCCAACACGCCAGTGCGCGAGGTCGCTTTGTGGTGGGCTTCGGTTGGGATGATCTTAGTGGCCAGTGTTTGGTAGCATGACCGGGGTGTTGCCGCTACGTGTGGTTCTGACGAAGAGGTGGGATGGCATGGACATAACACACAAATTGATTGGGCGACCAGAAATGAGGCATTAATGCAGTAGAAAATATACGTTCGTCGGATGCAAATCGGAGAAAAGCCTCGAACGCAATGTACAAATAATGCTTGGATGGAGTGGCCCTTGATATCCTCATACCACCCAACCGCAAAAATAAGCTACCGAAAGAACATTTGAACTTCATGCATACCTATGGATCCCCCAGCCGCGTTGACTCTGCCGACAACTGGCACGCCACATCCCACTACAGTGCAGCCTCCAACCTCACCCAAGAGAGTCAGAAACACAGCACGTGAGAACAAAGACACGTATGTGGTAATACTGTTGTAATACTGGTCGCCTTGGCAGGAGAGCCATCTGTGCTGTACCATGGGCATATGTCGCTCTCGATAGCCCGCCGGAGGCCCGGTTTATGACCCACAGTCACCAAGCCGACTCCCGGTTTTGATACACATGATGCCATCTGGAACTCGCTGCGACTTTGCTAAGCATACTTCCCTATGTTTTATTACTTATCGTGATAGATAATTGCATGGGGAATGTTTATCTGCTCACACCTTTTACGTGATTCAGATGTCACACTTCCCAAATTTCGAGTGAAAATTTGATGTGAAATTGTGAAGTTGTGAAAGTTACAAAATGGTCGGAACGTCATGGATGATGTTGCAGTATACAATGTTGCACTCAGCCATTGCTAATTTTTAGAAATGTAGCATGTAGCTTTGGAAATATTGAGCAGTAAGTTTTAACGCTTTTTCCAAAATCACGAAAACTGCAAAGCAAAATAAAATGACTGTATCTGCTACTCCCCTTACCTTCTAATTTGAACGACATGAACATGGCAGTGCTGAAGTATGGGCCACATATTACTCCATGTCTCCAATTCTATCAAAATCCAAGATTAAGGTGTGCTCATTTTGACATGCGCCTTGTCGATCTGCCCTGGAATTTCCCCTGTGTTGCGTGATGAGTCATGAAGTCTGTTGCTATGGTGATGCGACAAGTCCCCAATGCCACGCATCTTCGCCATCTGTGCCGCCGAGTAGACCGGATATCGACGACCGCCGCCGGGCCAAATTACTCCGGGGATATACCGCGTTAGTAGAGACGGAAGGGAGAGCCGTCTGTCTACCGCCAGCACAGGACCGTGGTAATGCCATCACTAAATGACTGGAGTAGCTTACAGCCTGAAGCTGCTGCTCCAGCCCGTCTGGCATGATGAGTTGATTTTGAGAGTGATCATTCCTCACAGGGGAAGACCCCAGAGTAGCTCTAGCCCTTCCAGTATGACCTTCAATCCACCAATTAAGGGAATATTTTGCATGTTGACTGTCCTTCACGTGAATGGCGAACATATTGCACGCCGTGGTGTTTAAATTGTATGCCGTGGTGTATATATTACACGTCATGGTTCATATATTACAAGCATTGCACCAACACAGAAGCAGTCGCTTGCTGCATATCCGAAATAGGGACAGGTTCAAATATTTGCTTACAGAAATGTCTGGCGAAAATAGCGCTGGCATCCATATTTTCGTGCGCTTACATCGTAGCTGGTATGCACATGCATCTATTTTACAAATCGCTGGCATAATAGCGTCATTCCTCCATCTCATGTAAATACAGGCTGGCGCCATTCTGCGATCCCATATAAAGGCAGGATGGCGCCATTAGTCGATCTCACATGAAGGCAGACTGGCGCTGCGTATCTTGAAGTTCCCCAAAAGTGACCAAAAATGACACCCTTCAGAACCGGCAATGTCACCCTGACCTTGCGTAGTTCGGTAACCCACAGCTCACAGACATTTGGGCATCAACAGACCCCATTTTCTGTCGTCAACGCTATCCAAATCAAGCACGATCTCGCTACGCGTTTGGTGAATATTTCTGAAAGACATGTGATGGTGGGGGTGGAGGTGGGGGACTTCTTGCCCCCTCCCCCGATAGGTCTTGAGTTAACTGTAGCGAAGCAGGCAAAAGCTACCATTTCAGCACACATGCACCAACTTTCCTCCAGAAGTGACGCCATAGATCAGTGTTGCGACATAATGTGATCAAGAATTGTGCACGAAAAAAAAAATCCGCAAACGATGTATACTATCAGTCACCTCAGAGGGCAGCGTATTGCCGTGCGCTGTTGTCTAGCTATATGCAGCATCGTCTGGAAATGGTAGCGACTCCCGGTCAGGCTCAACAGGGCACCAAGTGAACGTGCTCTCAAATCATCTCTTTGCGACCGAGAGCCGTATTCCTGGAAATATCAGGAAGTAAATATTCAATAATCATATCTCAATCACGTATTGCATTGCGCGGTGACATATCTCAACAATCCCAACGGGAAAATGTCGCTACAAATGAAACGTCCTATCTTCTAAGTATGCATTCGCTTTCCATTTGTGACATTCGATGGCGGAGGAAACACAATTTCTGCAGTCGTAAATTTAGACATTGCACTAGTTCGGCATTCCCCCAGCATCCTGTCCCTGACAAATTTTGTGAAGCTAAAATTAAACAACCTTGTCAAGTATTCATTGTGAACAAATCTAGTCGAAATTACGGAACACGTGCTTTCCTCGACTCGATGCGTACTGCCCGGCACAAGGTGTGGGCAGGGTTACAGGGATGTGGGACCGCAAGAGCATTTGGCAGGCTCAGCCCTGGGTTGATCAACCTAGGGTAACTGTTCCCAACTATTCCCCGGCATTTGAACCATTTCATTGTGCCATCTTTAAAAAAACTAATTTCACAAATTTGATTTCCTTTTTTTCCAGTTTTCGATGAACTTAGCTTATCCGAGGACAAAATAATTAGGAAATGGTCAATTGAAGACAAATTCTGTCACCAAATATTGATAATCCGCTAAGTGCCGAAAAGACTTATTTCCCTTTCTCTTTGCATCATGCCTAATTTCATTGCTTCTGTGATATTTATATATGTTACTTCAAATCTCCGTCTATCAGAATGGATTAAAAACAGTGCGAAAAGCAACAACATGTAACCACCACATTAAACTCCACATTGTGATCAGTGCTAAATGACCAGCGTGATTATCGATTTGGGAAAACTTAAAATAGGATTGCTTGTACTATTTCAATTCATTCAAGAGGACAGTCGCCACCAATACTTAGAGGGATATTTAGAAGAACCGCGAGAATGTCGCTACTACTCATTAGGAACCTTGGGCAATCATTCACCTACCTAGATTGAAGACGAGTAGTATGTCGTACTCGAAATTTACACACCATTGATATAATTTTTTCATGGGTTTTTATAAAAAAGTAAATAAGTAAATAAAAAAAATAAAACTTCCAAAGTTGGGGGTGGGGCTCCCAAGTTGGGGAGGTAAAATTGCAGGTGGGGGGAGTAAGTTAGCTGGAGACCCCCTAGCTGAATAGAATCTTACGCCCCTCATGTGTTGGAATGGAAATGTCCTTTTATTGCCACTCTAAAAGGTGCAAGAGTGGACATGTCGTGCTATTGCCACTCTTGGAGTTCGAATGGAGATATCGTTTTATTGCCACTCTGGAAGGTGTTGGAATGGAGATGTCGGTATTGCCACTCCAGAAGGTATTGGAATGGAGATATCCTGGCAGTGGGCATGACTATTTATAGGCTTCGTGCACTAAACTTTGTCACTTTTAAGCTTCGCTTACGCACCACATGGTCACGGCTGAACAACATCGGCATGCCTCTCCTCAGAACTCCAGGACACCCAACTGCGAAGTTGGCCTCTCCCAGCTTCACTTACCATCTCTGATGCTTCAACTACGATCTTGCCAAGATTACCGCGCAGTGCACGTTGCATAACCCAGTGGGCTTGCAAAGACCACAGCACATTGCACAAATACGCGGACCGCCAAAGGTCACCGCGCATTGCAGAAGTTCTTGGTCTTTCCTCACGGCGTGGCGCGACATACCGTGCCTGGCCTGCAACGGCTGACAGGGTTCAGCTGGAACGCGTCATACCCTCGTCGCCTCGGTAAATCCTGGCAACGACATGGATGTCAGTCACCACACACTCTGCCAACTTTCAGACATCATAGCCCTGTGTCCGACGGCCAGGCGAACTAGCATTATGCTACTTGTTGCACCACTTGCAAATGCGCCGAATGGCGGTACTTTGGGTAAAGGAATACACGATGGCAATGAATGTAATGGGAGCGAAGTACGAAGTGCCGTGTTATCGGCGTGCGGTGTGGACCGGTCTGGACATGGGCGTGGCGTGCGGTGTGGACCAGTCTGGACGTGGGCGTGGCATGCGGTGTGGACCGGTCTGGACGTGGGCGTGGCGTACGGTGTGGACCAGTCCGGACATGGGCGTGGCGTGCGGTGTAGACCAGTCTGGACATGAGTGTGGCGTGCGGTGTGGACCAGTCTGGACGTGGGCGTGGCATGCGATGTGGACCGGTCTGGATGTGGGCGTGGCGTGCGGTGTGGACCAGTCCGGACATGGGCGTGGCATGCGGTGTGGACCGGTCTGGACTTGGGCGTGTGTGTGTGTATGAGTGAATTTTGCCAGCCTGCCACCGTGTGGTGATATCGTGGGCGTGGCGTGCGGTGTGGACCAGTCCGGACATGGGCGTGCCACACGTGTCCGGGCGATGGACGGCAGCACTTCAGCCAGTGGGTGGTGTCTAACGCAGCGACAGTCGGTGGCGGCGCAGCCGGCCCGCCCACGACGCGGCGATCACTCTCAAGTCAGCGGCGGCGGCAGGTTCGGCGCGTGCAGTAGGGCGGATCACCACCGCCGGCAGCCTTGGGGCCGGTCGAGACATTCAACTTGTTTACGGGCTGGGCGGCTGGTGCGGGCACCTGGCTGGTTCAAGGACGTCGGCAGCGGCGCAGTATCGGCCGACCCTGCACCCATCGACCGGCGCGGTCGGCCGCCGGCGGGGGTGGTGTCGTGTCGGCGTCGACGCGGCTGACCTCGCCGCCGCCGGCGGTGGCGGCGTGTCGGCGAACGGGCCGTGACGAGGGGGCGTCGGCGGCGCCATGCCGGCCGCCACAGACGCGCGCACCGCGCCGGCTTCCGTGTCGGGTCGGGGTCGCCGACTTCGGCCGGCAGCAGGGGTTTGGTCCCGCAGGATGGAGCCACACCCTGCCTCGGCGTGGCACCGCACACTTCGGCAAGTTCGCAGCGCATTGGGAAGTGATCGCGGTAGTTGTCCAGACGGAGCTGTTCAACAATTTATTTTCCAGTGCAGCCGATATAGGGTATGTCAAGATTTTGCCGCAGCGTGCCTGGCAAGCGTAGCGGGATTTTTTCTTAGCAATTTAGTTCGAACTAGAGGAAAAAGCGGTAAATTGATTGAATGCGTGCAATGCGTGCGTTCACGCAGGTGTCAAGAAAGAAGACACCACAGCTCCGCTGCACAATGGCTCTTTTGCACCATGGTTTCTTTGATGAGAAGCATAGAATTGCTGTGTTTTTTTTTCTCGGCATGTCTAAAATCATGTAATGTCCACCGGTCAGTATTCTGGTCTTGCAATGTGCATAGACGACTGACAGTGGCTTCAGGCATCGCACCTTTTGCTGAACTGAAGACGAATACGTTTCAGGTTATCCACGGTTTCTTATTTCCATGAACATGCAGTGCATTAAATGTGTGGACCAACAAGCAGAATCACTACATTATGTATTCTGTTTGCACATACTTGAGTATGCATTCACGAACTTCGTTCAGAACTGGGCTGATGTTGAAATGGAATGCTGACCTACTACTGAGGTATGGTTCTGAGATCAGACTGCAGGACATGCAAGAAAGTAATTCCTGCGAAAATTCCTCAAGTCCTCAAACTGTTTCATGGGTGTTCCTTCATAAAAAATCCACTTCACTATGCGTGGTCGATGAAGTAAAAAATGCAAACAAACAGGAAACTGAAGATGCCTAGCTGCTGACTACCATCACCATGATTTACGGGCATTGAAGCGCAAGTGATTAGCTTACACTGAGTCTAATTTCATGGGTGGCTGGAGGCTATTCTGGCTAACCGTAGCTTGTTCTAGCTTCACAGACAATGACACGCAATTGATTAGCCGTAATATGTGAGTCCTGTATTGCCATCTCGGCGCATTCAACACATACATGTACTTGACCTTGTCGCCGAAATTCCAGCTTCACTGTTCCCAAGCCTGACACTCCTTATGTGAGATGTATGCCTCTGGCCACCCGGGCAGCAACACACCCGTAATGAGTCGGCGCTGACGCATTTCAAAGCCACTGGTGACGTCACGGCGTCCTGCGCAGCAATGCTATTCGCCTGTGAGCCGAGCCGAGGATCAGCCCGCAGACATTGCCGCCGAACATCTTTGCATATTGCGGTGCGGAGACGCGCCGGTCTCATACAATCTCCGCCGTTCCAGCTAAATATAAGCCATACGACTGTCACTATGGTGGGCCCACCGTATGGCTTGGCCTTGGCCGTGATGCAGTGTGGAGGTAACCCGTTGGAGTCAGTTGTATGCATGACGGCAGTGCAGCTGGGCCGCTTAGAGTATACCTGCGCGGAATCGTCACAAGACGAGCGTATTTTACCTTCTTAAGCGCAGTTCTTTCGAACCGCTGTAGACTTGAGAGTCACTCCTTGATCGTGCGCACTGATAATACTCTTCCCACGCTGGGGGACATGGTGGGCGCAGTGTTAACACTTCGCATAAGCGCAACATATGTTAGTGTTATTGCCACGTGTGGAGTACTAATAGACTGTAAAACTACGGGTGGTTTTCCGTCTTCTTGTCTCATTCAAGGCCCCGGATTCGTCATTCCTGCAGTAAGCTATGGGCTCGTTACTCGCCCTCGGTGCCTGTAGGCGTCCGCCTGGGGCCACTTTACACGCAGAAGCCAGTGACCATCATGTATAGGGATCGAGATCGTGCAGGGATACAGTTGTATCCCTTTTGGGGTAGTCATTGCCCTTCTCTCCCCTAATGTTCATCGTCCTCGCTTCTTCTCAAATGTTTTCCAAATTTAGCACGCAGGCTACTGTGCATATTCCAGTGTCTAAGCTGAGGAATGGATTTCCTCATTCTGAGATATATTTCATGTATCTTCGCCCGTGTTTTTTATCAGCGTTAATAGCACGCTAGCGCTGATGTCATAACTTCTTTCTCCATCTCTCTCTCTCTTCTTTTTTTTCCCTCTCTCTCTCTCTCTCTCTCTCTCTCTCTCTCTCTCTCTCTCTCTCTCTCTCTGTCGCTCTCTTTATCTATATATCCTATATACATATATATATATATATATATATATATATATATATATATATATATATATATATATATATATATATATATATATATATATATCTATATATGCATAACTCCACTCTGTCTCTGTCCCTCATCCGCTGTCATCGCCTCGATCTGGCCCCGACACACAGGAATCTGCACAGTGATCGCTGACGTCCACCCACTGACATCAGATCGGCTGGGCGTCGCTCTGAACATCGAGGCCATTGGCAGCGGACCCACCCGACCTGCGTATCAGCTGGATAAGGATGGCCACCCTGACCAGGATCTGACGTCGTGCGGTGCATTTCTGGGCAGCTGGAGGGATGGCGGTTAGTGTTCCGCGGCACCCACCGCCCCTCTAAGCGCCCACCGATCCTCTCGGTACCCACTGCTCCGACCAGTGAGCACCCCCAGGCACCCACCGCCCCTCTAAGCGCCCACCGATCCTCTCGCTACCCACTGCTCCGACCAGTGAGCACCCCCAGGTGCTCACCGGCTCTCTATGTATCCACCGCCCCCAGGCGCCCACCAGCCCTCCCGACACCCACCGGCCCTCTCGACACCCAACGGCCCTCCCGACACCCACCGGCCCTCTCGACGCCCACCACTGCACGGACCTGTGACTCACAGGCTGTTTCTGCGACACGCGGAGCGGCCATTGTGCGCGGCCCGGGCCGGGCCCGCCCCAGTCTGACCGGACCGGGCCGACAAGACGCCGGTCACGCACTATCACGCGCTGCGGGCAGCTCGCCGTCACGCAGGTGCTCCGCGACACGTGTCCTTCGGCCGTCTCATTGTCTCCGCCGGACAATCGTGCGGCGGCGGCTGGCCGGCGCGTGCTCCTGCGCGGCCGGATAGCGGCGCGCGTCAGCGTCGGCGCCCTCGCACGCCAGGACGCCTACGTGATCAGGCGCGTCAAGCAGGACGGCTGGAACTATGGGACGGTCTGTTGGAGATGACAGGTGCTTTACTCAGCGCCAGGTGTTGGGCGCTGGCGAGTAAATGATGTCAGCAGGATTGCTATAATTAAAGGTCGAGTATTTGCTGTTCTTGATTGGTCTGGTCTCCGATGCTTGGGCACGGCTTGGTTGAAGCCATAAGCCAAGTCATGACCCGGTACCTGTGTCCAGGTGCGATTCTGACCGTAGAATCAGTATTGAAATAGTTGGAGCTGGAGCTAGGTGGACAATGGCGACGTGTTCCAGCCAGAGCTGGGTTAGACGACAATGCACGTGACACCCTGACCTGACCTGATGTGGCCATTGTACTGAATCGCACAGATACTGATTGGACTTGACGAATCTAACCTCATCGCCGCATTCAACACCACGTGACCGGGTCTGGGCGTTGGTTCAAGTCAAATGAATGCATTGCATTCCTACGCGCTGCGTGACCTGGCGTCATCGCCGTCCTGTAGCTCGACTAATATAGGGGGGGGGGGGGGGTCGGTGACGAACGGCCGCCATGTTCATGCTATAGGGCCCGTGGATATTAGCTGCGTCTGGGGACCTTAGAACACCTCGTCTGCAATTTTCAGCCAGCTCCACCCTTCCATTTTCCCGTTAGGCAGACGGTGGTGGCCCTGGGCATGAATGGGAGGGGGCGGGGGCAGCCACCACGTGGTCCGCCACCTCATGGTTCGCCACCCCTGATGTCAGTCTGATGCTGCCACTAGGTCAATGAAGTAGAAAAGATAAACAACTAACCCAAAACGAACATCTCTTAGCCGGACGTTTGAATCCGTTCTTGGAGCAAGGAAGAGACGCTTAAATTCACCCACTACGACGCTTAAATTCATCACTGATGTGGGGCTTCACCATAGATGGGACCGCTAAGTGCTTTGATACAGAGGAATGTGGCGATTTAAGGCTCGCAATTCTTCGCACGAATGTAATACCTGCGTTCCTGATGGATAAAATTAATCCTCACCCGGCCACCTCCAGTGATAACAAAACTGCGCTATTTTTGGCGACAGTAAGCAGCTGCAGCCACTCTGGCAGCTGCAACAGTTCTGCGAACGTCGCACTGCGACGTGCAACCGTCTTCTGAATATGAAAAAATCCAATCTGCTAATCAGTCTGCCTGAATACTACAACCTCGGAACATTCTGAATGAGCTGGGTGGTTCGACCATGCTCCGACAGCCTCTGAGCAGATGACCCCGATGTCGGAGACTCCGACAGGCCATCCTCTGAACAGACGACCCAGCTGTCAGAGTGCTCGCTGGTCGTGTTGTTCCCATGAAGACGGACGTCGGATGGCTCGTGTGTGTTCCACTCATTTGACCACGCTGACCACTCACTCTAATTCACTATAACCGCGGCATCAACAAGAGCACCATCTTCGCGCCGGAGCTCCGCTTTATATCTGAAGCAGATATCCAAGCTGAGTTCAGGCCGTAGGGGGTGACCCACGTCCGCCACATTACATACTTCGAAGACCTCCAGAAACGTGACACGAGCCTCCTGGTCCTTGCCTTCAACTCTCAAATTCTTCCCCAAGACCCTCCTCGTCGGCTACCTTCGCCACCAAGTCCGCGTCTTCATCGAAAATCCGCTCCGATGTTTTAATTGCCAGCGCTTCGGCCACGACAGAAAAGAATGCCGTCAACCAGCCCGACGTTTCAAGTGCGGAGAGCAACCTCAACCTGACTCAGCCTGCACCAAACCAGCCCACTGCCTTAACTGACACACCTCCGAACATCTCACGGCATCCCATCTCTGCCCGGCCTGGCGAAAGGAGGAGGCTCGCGCCGTGAAGGCCACGACCGGCGTCTCACGTACCCAGGCCCGGCGGACTGTCGAGGCCACATTCCCCTCCAGCAAAACTCCGCCCAGGCAGCCAGCATCACCCCCCCCTCCAACCCTCGTGCGCACACCGCGTCCACCTCGACACAAGCTGACATGATTCCCGGCCCGGCAGCCCTTACCGAAACTGCACCGATCACCAACACCACACATACAACTGCGGCTCCAAAATCCCACCCCAATCCCGCGAGGAGCCGTCGACCACGTGGCCACTCAGCCGTTGAGCAGCCACGCCTGGGTCCAGCAGGCCGCCGGGAAAGGCCGGCGCGTCCAGCGGTCGCCGGAACCCACGTGACCCGGCCGCCTCCTGCCAGCCGGCGGGCATCCACCGGGGTTGTGGTCGGCCACCGTGACCTGTGCAAGGTCACCGATCGACCGGACGGCTCGGGCGGCTCAAGAGCCGAATGGACACAACCCACATGCCCGCCATAACCCACATGTCTTCAAGCGTGGCTGGGACATGCACCGAAAGCTGCAGACAAATGCTAATTTATTTTCGAATATGTATTTCTGCAGTGGAATTGTTGCATTTCATGTCGAAATTGATCGAAACGAAGGCATTCTCGCTCATATTCTCATTGTAATTCAAGAAACCTGGCTGTGATACTTTATATGAACAATGATTACACACACATGTGAAGCGTGATGTGTGAACAGTGATGGAGCGATATGATACATAGCATATATATGGTTGGAATAAAAATATCCCGATTTGATGTAAAAAAAAGATTACACACACAAACACATACACATACACATACAATCAAACACACAAACAAACACAAACGCACACATTGCAAGCTGTAGCATGTACTTTACATTTTTATGGTCAGAACATCGATGCATGTTTCACTTATATTCCGCCACACACAGATAACGGAAACATTTTTAGACACCTGAAAACCTCATGGAACATTAAAACATACGTTAATTTTTTTTGCGATTTTAACGTTCTTAGTTCAGCTTGGGATGAAAGCGCACAAACACAGGCGCCCTCGGATTCATAATTGAAGACATCTTAGATCGACACAGGTGATTCTTACTGAACATTGGAGAGGCAGCACTTTTCGCCTTGGACATAATAAAGAAACTCCCATTGATTTATCGATTTGCTTCTCCGGCTCATGCCAACGAATTTGATTGCACGATCGACAGCGATATTGGCGATATGATCACTATCCCATTAAATCGATATCCACTCTTCCACAGCGGCTGATACCACATCAAGCTTCATCCATCGCTGGACAATTTGCAAGTCCGATTGGACGAAATTTCAGGAGCTTCCATATCTAGAATACAACTAAAACATTCCCCTATATAAAACATTCACTTAATTACCAACACACTTTTAGAAGCAACGTTCTCGGTAATTCGACTCACCAAGCCTTTTACAAAAATACTTTCAGCACCTTGGTGGTGTCCAGAAGTAGTACGGGCAGAAAGAGGCTAGATAATTACTTATAAAATGATTGAGACATCAAGATTCACAATATTCTTAGCATTTTATAGCTTCTCGCCAACAATTTATTTGGCCACCACTCCAAATTTGCAGCTCTGTCCAGAATATAGCAAACAAAACTTCCGCCAGTTTCGGTATCGCTATCGCCATGCTCCCTTTACTTCTACCGACGGTTCTAAAGACACCAATGTCGCAGAAAATGCCATTGTTTCGGGAACACACACATAACGACATCGCTTGTCAATATTCCGCCACACACAGATAACGGAAACATTTTTAGACACCTGAAAACCTCATGGAACATTAAAACATACGTTAATTTTTTTTGCGATTTTAACGTTCTTAGTTCAGCTTGGGATGAAAGCGCACAAACACAGGGCGCCCTCGGATTCATAATTGAAGACATCTTAGATCGACACAGGTGATTCTTACTGAACATTGGAGAGGCAGCCTTGGACATAATAAAGAAACTGCCATTGATTTATCGATTTGCTTCTCCGGCTCATGCCAACGAATTTGATTGCACGATCGACAGCGATATTGGCGATATGATCACTATCCCATTAAATCGATATCCACTCTTCCACAGCGGCTGATACCACATCAAGCTTCATCCATCGCTGGACAATTTGCAAGTCCGATTGGACGAAATTTCAGGAGCTTCCATATCTAGAATACAACTAAAACATTCCCCTATATAAAACATTCACTTAATTACCAACACACTTTTAGAAGCAACGTTCTCGGTAATTCGACTCACCAAGCCTTTTACAAAAATACTTTCAGCACCTTGGTGGTGTCCAGAAGTAGTACGGGCAGAAAGAGGCTAGAGAATTACTTATAATATGTTTGAGACATCAAGATTCACAATATTCTTAGCATTTTATAGCTTCTCGCCAACAATTTATTTGGCCACCACTCCAAAATTGCAGCTCTGTCCAGAATATGGCAAACAAAACTTCCGCCAGTTTCGGTATCGCTATCGCCATGCTCCCTTTACTTCTACCGACGGTTCTAAAGACACCAACGTCGCAGAAAATGCCATTGTTTCGGGAACACACACATAACAACATCGCTTGTCAAACGGAACCTCCATTTTCATCGCCAAATTACATGGCATTCTCTCTGCCCTTCGCCATGTCCGCAGTCAGTCAATTTGCCACCTCACGCAAAGTGCTGTCATCTGTTCAGACTCTGAATCTGTTCTGCAATCCCTTTCTCTGCTTTCTTTTTCGCATCATTGCGATATTTCCATTTATGAAACACTTGAAGTACTTTATCTGATGGTCGTGAAGGTGCATTACCGGTAGGTGCCCAGTCACTGCGGCATCCCAAGAAACGAAGAAGCAGACCACTTAGCAAAAGCCTCATTATACCAATCACATTCACGCAATTCACCTACCTACCATCATTCACATCCAAGCAAATAAGGAATTACACATAATTTTCAAGCCATCAAATCGTCTATATGACAGAACATTCGGCACTTTTGGAACCAAAACTGGACACAAAACACAAATCATACATAGTTACTGAACATCAAACCAGTCGTGGAAATCTGGGTGTCATCACTTCAAACCAACCGTCATACAAATCCTATCTCTGCCGCGCATAGGACATATATCTCCCACCTCGATTTATCTATTGTGGGCGATACATGACCAATGTAGTCGATGTGCCCTAAAGCCCTAATAACTAACTATTTATTCTGCTTCACCTCGGCTTTGGTGCCCAAGTAACATCCAAACACATATCTTTCTTCATTGCCAACATTACCACGGCCCTCGAAAACACTGATGGATCATTGTCTTGCAAACAAAATTCCCATTTCTTGGCCCACACCGTTGGGAGATGAACATCCAGTTTCCGTATAACCACTTTTCATCTCACTCTGACAAACCAACTTGCTCCATCCAGAAGCTCTAAACTGATTTTAACATCGTCAACATCGTCTTATTTCCATGGCAGAAAATGGTCTGAGGAGGCCCAAGTGGCATTTTCATTGGAGAGGCACCCCTCAGGACACGACGCGGCAGCTCTTGTCTGTCCGACCGAATCATCGCGCCCACCATGTCCACAAATCAAGGGAATCTTCTCCAGACGCGCGCACCTCATCACCCGGCCGCTTCCACCGGCGTCAGTCTGGGTGTGCACTCCCTCGCCAAAACTCGGCCCCTTCCATTCTGCCGTATCGCCTCTCGCGCAGTCGTCCCTGTGCCCACCCAGTCAAGCAGCAGGCATCCGGCCAGCCATCCAACCACAACACGGCTGAACTCCGACTCGGCGACCGAGCCGGCGTCTGGACGTACTCGGTCGCGGTCTGGGCGCCAGCAGCGCAGTTGGCATTTCCAGCGGTGACGAAGCGCCTCGCACGACTCAAGCATGACCGACACGTCACCGCAACAAACGGAAACTACATCGGCGCGGCTTTAGCGGACCTGGGAAGGTGCAAGTCAGTGACCCAGAGACAGCCAAGACGACACTCCAACCTGACCTAGTCGTGGTCCAGATGTCATAAACTCATAAAGGGCTTAGACTTAATAAGAGCCACAAGGGCCCATCCAGTTAAGTCTGCAAATGGAAGATAATATAAACCCGTTAAAAAGACCTACCACAACCATAACCACATCCTTATGAAATCATCCACCAACATTCCACACACCTATCAATGCCTATCTACCCTAGCTATCCAACCCCATTCCCTTGATCCATGGATCCTGATGTGGATTCAATGCTCTACCAATAATTTTCAACTGCATCCATGGATGCTTAAAAGGGCATGTGCCGTGCACACTTAGCATAAATATCACCCATCCATCACAAATTATAACCCAAAACAAGATTTTCCTGTCTAAAAAAATTGTCCACCATATTTTTTAATACATTCCATGAGGAACTAACTCACCACAACATCAGGAGGCAGCCTATTTCAGACACTGGGGGCATGTTGGGCGCTGGGGGCCTGTGTCCCCCATGAAAAATGGTACTCTGACCAGGAAGTACACCACTCCAGGAAACCATGAGTGAAGTTTTGTGCATTCCCTCTGCCTGCTCAACGAATCTTCAGTTCAATAAGATAAGACTGAAGATATGATTTTATTTAGGAACCTTCATGGTGGGGCCTCTCCGAGGCAGGGGCGTTAATTTCTGACACTTATTCGTATGATTGGACGCACAATGCATGGAGATAAGGGCGAAACCAAATGGATTGGAGGGGGATGGCACAACCCAGGGTCTCATGCTAAAAGTTGAAATTATTTGGGAGGAGGGGCAAAGCCAACAATGAAGGGAATTTTCCCCTAAAAACATACAAAGTAATACCCATGCCTCGATGGGATTGCGCCTTGTCAGAACGGGGGACACACCAATTTCAGATTACCACGAATACAAATTGCCGGATCCACCAGCCATGACATAAATATTATCAGCGGACATGACCGATCACAGCGCGTTTATAGGCTGCCACAACTCGACAGGGCTCGGCGCGACACATCTGTTCATCGGGAGACGGAGGGCCAAGTGCCGCGCCACGGCCGCCACTTTCGGCGGGAACGGCCTCGCACCGCCTGACGACCGAGCGCCCGCGCTGTAACCGGCCGGCGCCGTGCCGCCGTCCCCCGGCCTCCTCTCGCACGCCCCACGCGCCGCACAGGGGGCAGCACCGTGCGGCGGCGGCCGAGACGGGTCAGAAACCTGCCGCCGAGACCGGCCAGACGGGCGGCGGCCAGTGTAGGGCGGGCGCGGCGCGCTGCCCGCCGCAGCCGCCACGTGGTTCCGGCGCCGCCGCCGGTTATTGCACCGGCGGCGGCGGCGGCGGCAGATGGTGCGCGTCGGAGCCATGGGACGGCGAAGGTCGCCGCCGCCAGGTGGCCGCGGCACACACGAGGGGACGCAGCTGCACCGGCGTCGGGATGCCACGTGGTCCGGCACTGGGGTCACGCGCGAGGACGGCGGCTGCGGCCGCTTCCGGTGCCGCGGCCGGCGAGCGCGTAACTCCTCGCCGGTGTCAGTGAACGGCAGGGGTGCAGCTTGATGCTAATCGATTTGATTACGTTGGTTGTTTTTGTGACGGGCCGCGTAGATCGCCAACAAAGTGTGCATGCTGAATGTAGCCTCTTGAATGATATGCAGCAAACTTGTGCTTCATATTCAGAAGTTACAGCATTGATGATAGTATACACTGAGTTTTGCATAATTGCACGCACTACGTAAAACACATTACAGAACAAGCGGACAAATGACTCCAGGAATCCATTTCGGGACTGTAATGCACCTTCGAACCAAATTCAAATCTGATTTGGCTTGAAAAGTAGTTGCACCCGAATATAGTCAACTTAGCGTAACATAACATGAATTATCCAGTTCTTCATTATAGAGTAACAATGAAAGTGTACTCGCGTGCAACATGCTCCTCTCCCGTACTCCTGGACACAGTAACATGATGTAAGCAGCGTCTCTTCTCGTAATCTAACGAAGCTATAAAGAGGCGAAATGCGAAACAGAGAATATATCCAGCCTTCAGCCTGTGTGTAGAAACAGATCATGTGATTGAAATAATTGGAATCATAAAGTCATAGTCATAAAGTGATTCGACTTAATAAGAGCCAAGAGGACCCATCCAGGTCAAGTCTGTAAAAGGAAGACACCATAATCCGGGCAAAAATACACTTCACCCCAACCAACCAGCATCCATAATTTCAATGAATGCATCCACCAACATCCCCCCACACTCATAAATGTCTATCTACCTTACCTATCCAGCCATATTCATTTGATCTCATGCAACACATGTGGCTCGAGTGCCCTACAAATAATCTCGGACTACTTATCATAAACATAAACGCCTACTTATCATAAACATAAACACCTACTTATCATAAACATCACCCCATCCACCAATACATAGAAGTAAAAGAAACAAGATAATGCGGCATAAAAAGTTAGCCACACTATTTTTTATACATTCAATGAGGAACTGCCGACAACACCAGCAGGCAAACTATTCCACTGAACAACAATCCTTTGAAGGCCTGTTATTTCCTAAATGTTCCACGCCTTGATTCGTCTAACCTGAACTGATGATCCCTATGTGATAGATGGAGGAAAAAGCAAATAACTATACCTAGCCTAACGTACCCAGCATATAACGAAAACGAGCCAACATTATAGAAGCAAAAACATTACCTGACACGGCTTCTTCGAAGAGAATGTGACTGGGGCACAAATAAGCTTGACCGCCTCCTCACTTTGTTTGATTGCATCGTCCATGGAAGGACACCCCACGATGAAATTGTGTAAGATCGCAATCATATTTTTACGAAACACTAGGCCACAGTGTGTACACATATGCTTTGTGCAAATTATAATTACCCGATAAGTGCACCAAGATTAAGCTTTTCTCCACGGGGTACGCAATTTTTGGGTAACCCTCGGCTTCTCCGTGGCTAAGCCAAACAGTTGCAAACGGGCGGATGAAACGTAAAGAAGGAGCCGGGGGACTCTCGCCGAACTAAGCGTCATCGAAGCCCGAGAGAGTCTGCTGCACATAAACGTTCATGTGGCCGATCCCATCCGACTGGACCCTCACTTTTAGAACGTCATAACTTTCTTGTCCTCGCTCGTCTGCGTGCCTGACATCGCTCGCTCCAGTGTAGAGGCCTGTCCGACTTCAGCAAACACATCTCAGCTGCGCACATTCAGAGCCGTGCGGTACTCTGCGCTGGTGCTGAGTGTTTAGCCTTCAGGGAGGTCCATTGACGGCCGAAAATCCAGCTTTGCGCTACAGTCATCGGGTGAAGGTGGACTCTGATTCATCGGCCGCTCGCGCTACATTCCGAAGCAAACGTATGAGGCTATTCTTCCACTTGTGATGCCTGATATACTCGAACCGCATTCTATTATTTATCTCGCCTTTCTTCGGTACGCATTCCATCGTACACATCGTATTCCTGATGTTCTCTGTTGGTGTTTGTTTTGCCTGTGTTTTCTAGATGCTCGGTGCCGGCGCAAACATTTACTTCGAGAGACAACGAAAACAAAGAACAATACATCACTGGCGGTACACCTTACTTTGGCAGATATGCCCGGGAATATCCCGCTCGGTTCCAGGACAGTGAACATGATTATGATAAATGCAAGGTGCAGAGTGCAATACAGGGTACACATACACATTATACATGGGGTAGTGTCTTCGCACGCAGAACTCGTGGTGTGTTTCTCCGAAAATTAACTTGCGATTATGGAACTATTGTACTTATATTTTACACACTTGCGTCTTGCGCCCGCAAGAATACATACAGCAAGCAAGAATGCATGCGAAACCCGTATTAAAGCCCGCAAAAATACGTGTGATGATCGAAATGTTACGCGCTATCTCGCTTCATTTTCCGATAAAGTTGCTCGGAGTGTGTTGGCTGTCTGATTTTTATCACTTATCTGCATCAAAGAAAAACATCATGACAAGATGTCAGAAGTGCCACAATTGACGCGTAAGGTTCACTTTCGTCGGCCAGCACTTTATGCACAGGGCACTGAGCATTCATTATTTTCACGTGACATCAGATATCAATAACGCCATAGTCGCTGTTCGGGAGTTGGGAAGTACCGATGGCGTACGTGCAATGCATGCAGTCGACTAGGTAATGTCTTCCGCATGATTGTGTGTGGAATCCGCGTGCGGCTATGTATGCCATGCTGAAAACTCCACGCCACAGCTGGCCGGTTGCCATGCCGGGCTGGAAACTATACGCCATAGTTGACCGATTGTCATGCCGGGCTGGACACTCTACGCCGTAGCTGACCGGTTGTCATGCCGGGCTGGAAACTCTACGCCATAGCTGGTCGGTTGTCATGCCGGGCTGAAAACTCTATGTCACAGCTGGCCGGTTGTCATGCCGGGCTGAAAACTCTATGTCACAGCTGGCCGATTGTCATGCCGGGCTGGAAACTCTACGCCATAGCTGACCGGTTGTCATGCCAGGCTGGAAACTCTATGCCACAGCTGGCCGGTTGTCATGCCGGGCTGGAAACTCCATATCACAGCTGGCCGGCTATCATGCCGGGCTGGAAACTCCATGTCACAGCTGGCCGGCTATCATGCCGGGCTGGAAACTCCATGTCACAGCTGGCCGGCTATCATGCCGGGCTGGAAACTCCATGTCACAGCTGGCCGGCTATCATGCCGGGCTGGAAACTCCATGTCACAGCTGGCCGGCTATCATGCCAGGCTGGACACTCCATGCACAACACGCCGGTCTTGTAGGCCATCAGTGCGACGGCGGGCCACCTCGCCCAGTGACATCGTTGATCCCGTCCTGACGTGGCGCAATGTGCAAAACTTCCAAACGCAGAGCAATTTGATAATTAACACGGGACCTTATGGTGGTTTTGTACATTCTGTCGCATTTGACATTCTACAACCATTCTATCGCACCTCAGTGACATTCGCTGCTGGACATTTTGAAGTTTCGACATTTCGACGTGTTGACATTTTGACTGTTGGACACTCTGACCCTGTGCCGCTGACGTCGTGGGCATGCGTCTGGCTAGTGACGTCACTGCCTGCGGCCGTGAGCAGTGCCGTGTGCCGGGACGGCGTCGCTCCACAGAGCCGCCAGCCGAGGTCGTGTCCGCAACGCTGGGGTCGGGATTTCCGCGTGTGCGGTTTTGTACCGGCGTCGGTCCGTGCCGGCCAGTGTCGGCGCCCGCTCCGGCGACCACGGGCTCTGCCCGGCACACGGGCAACACTCGGCAGAGGGCTTCCGGGAACGGCGGCTGGGGCCCGTCGACTGCGGACGCCACGGAGAATGGGGATCCGCGGGCCATACCCGGATCACTCGAGTCATTGAGTCATTGAGGTGGAAGCAGCACTTTCGCGGGTTGGCCAACCGTGTGTTCTTGTTGTGCGGGCCATGTCTTCCTCTGATTCGTTAGATGTGTGTCTGAAATAGCAATACGAGCTACATAATGCAAAACTAATACTTGTTTAAACAACGAGCCACTAAGCAGCATATATTGTAGGCAGTCATAATGTGAGATAAGGCCTGGTACATACCATGACCCAGATATCATCTCTGCTTTGCAACTTTATTTATGCAGATATTCCCCACTCTTCTCTTCAACGTTGGCTGTGCTTTTGCTGAAAACTGCTCGAAATTGACCTACACATGACATACAAAAATGCTAAGCTGAGAAGAAATGAGAAATGCTATGTGAATGCAGAATAGTTAACTTCAAAGCGACAAAATTGGAAGATCGAACAGCGTAGAAATCACAATCAAAATGACAGGATTTGTATCAGCAAAGCATAATCATGCATTGAATATAGCTCAGCTACGAGATTGTACCCGCTGTTGATTCATTCATGATAATAGTAACATTGTACATCTGCTGTTTCATAAATACTACACATTTCATTATACGCGCGTGCAATCCATGGTGTTCCGAGAGGATTTTGATCACCGATGTTCCCTCCAAATTGCTGGCAATTATACCCCGTATGGATTCATCCACAAGTTGTCAACACAATTAAGTTTATATCGCCCGTTCGGAGAATAGTGTAGCGACAGCGTTGATTGGCTGCGAGCAATGGTTGGCTACATTGCGACAAGCGCAGAATCGGCTGCCAACAGCCCCTTCGTTACTGTAGAATAATCTGTCAGTGCATTTGCACCGGCAACCGCACGCCAGTGTACAGAATGACGCCGGGTAGACCACGAGCCGACCGCATCTCATTGCAGACGCCCCTCGTGATTGCGGCCGCCTACTTCTCCAGCAGCCGCCAGACGTGGCAGGACTTCCCGGCCAGGTGAGGTCATCGGCTGATCTTCGCAGGATCCGGTGACGTCGCAGTCTGAAGTTCTGACAATCAGGTGCCCACCGCATGGAGGGTTTCGCAACCACAAGCCCTCGCATTTGCTGAGAAAGAGTACTTTTGCATGCGATAGTCAGCAGGTATCATTTATGTTTTGGGAGTGCTCACTCCTAGCCCTAGAAGAGCTGTCCAGACCTGTGGCGAAAGAAAGCACTCTAGAAATATCGGATTAATCATACGTGGATTTTGAGAACTCATCCATTTACTCGACAGCAATAATTGTTGACCAAAATATTGAACAATGACTGCAGAGCAGAAAGAAATGTATCAAATTGGTGGATGGATGAAGTAAAGAGAAGGGAGGTATGGAAGAAGGGAAGTAAGTAAGGCAAGACAAAAATGAGGGGAAGATACAAAGAGGGAAGAAAGATGGGGAGAGAAAGATGGGAGAGAGAGAGAGAGAGAGAGAGAGAGAGAGAGAGAGGGCGCGGGGAGCGGAAATGAGGGTGGAGGATCATACCCACATAGCCTCAAGTCGGTGCACTCAAGACGTGAGTGTTTGTGCCGCCGGGCCAAAGTTTGCGCGTCGCACGCGGCGGCGCCGACCTGGTTGGTGACATCACCAGCAGCCGCCGAGAGTACACAGCGTCGCGCCACCAGTCGCAGTGACGTCATCGCGTCCGTCAACAGGCCATCAGCGGACAACCGGGGGGCGAATCGCTCGCGATAGGCCGGGCAGAGCCGGGACTGGCTGACGACTCATCGGGTGAGTCGGATTCTCCTCGTGAGACGCGTCGTCGGCGCAAGAAGCGGTCGTCGGCGAGGAACAGAACGGCGGACGACCGTCCCGCGTGCGCGGCTCTGTCGGTCCAGTTTCGGAGACGTTGCGCAGAGAGACCGCTCGCACAATCGGAATTGGATCGAGATAAGGTGAACGTCGTAGGGTTTGATGAATCATGGCGGACAGGAAGAGGCTCCGCCACGGCAAAGCGTTTCAGGAGATTTTAGTGTTCATTTCTACCATGAGGCCTTCGCGCGTAGCCTTGAATATTGGGCATACATTCTTCTCCCCAATAATGTTGAGCGAGTTCATCGCCACATAAGCGTACGATGGAGATGGTAAGCACTGGTGGTCCATTTTTTTCGTCTGCCTGGAGCAGATTCTGATATAAGTTGGCCGGTTCACTGTCCCGAGGTCAGGGGTGTCAGTAAAACTTAATGCCACAGTGGTGGATATGCATTGTATGCAGCTGGCAGACAGAAACGACTTTGAAGGGGTCTGGGTCTGCCAGCCTGTCAAGGTTCGCCAAAGCCAGTCGGTCTTTGACAAACTTTGACAGGCTGTCAAATCCTGGCGCATTGGGAAAAGAAATGCTCTCGAGTGAGGGATGAATGACTTTTCCTTTTGGCTCGTAGAGCAAGACATGGCTGCATTCAGTAAGGATAGTTATCCCGCCCAAAAACGGGGCAAGTGACTGCTGGCCCCTCTCTTCACGGTCCATAATAGCCACTGCACGTGGAGGGCATGCATTGTGAAATAAATAAATAGATAGATAAAGGGAGATTTAGCCTAGTTTGTTGGTTATTTGAGTTTTAGGGCGCATCGACCAGGTTTGGTCATATAGCGCCCATGAAATTTAGCCTAACTTGTGGACGTATTGCCCGCCCTCTGGATTCGATAGTGACCATATGCTTCTGGTACTATCAGAACCGTAACCACATCGGTGAGCAAGAGGAGCCATAGGTGGAATGCCGGCGGCCAGCGCCATGAGGACGTTTTTATGCATTAATGTTTTCTTCTGAAATATGGTATGTTTGTCTAAGCTCTCATTGTGTGTGACACCACTTATGAGAACCTTGGATACAACACCGCTTTTTTCAGCGGTGAGTTCGTATGGGTTCGCCCCATGTATCACGCTCACTGATACATGGGGCGGATGACATTCAAGCTTCTGCGGTTAAACAGTGGCGCAGCCAAGATTTCCTAAGGAGCTCTGAACAAAAACAGTGATCAAATAGAGAAAGGCTTCGGCGCCGAAAACTTAGGTTTTCACTTGGTCAAAATCTTAAAAAACATAGTTTGGTCTGCTTCATTTTCGGTTCCTTGGGGAGGGCGACGGTCCCCCTTGAATGCGCCTCTGCTGTTAGATTTATCAATATTTTCGACATTCATCCCCATGAGCGTTGCACGGGATCGATTGGCGGAATAAGACCCTAACTATTTTGCGTGGGCGGTGTCTCTACCCCGATATGAATGCGCCATGCAATCATGCATGAGCTATGTGTCTTCTGACCGGCGCTTTGGCAAACAAATGAGGCCACACGTGGCACTAGCACACCAACTACTACTCCCGTCTGGCTCTGCAGCTGTCCCCTGTACCCAGTCTCCGGCACGTGCCGCGTCGGCCCCAGCCTCGATCCGCCCGGCCTCCAGTCAGGTGCTATGCAAATGGCCGTCGGCGAGCATCGAGTCGGACCCGACGCGCCTGTCCGCCTCCGCGGCGAGGCAGTGCCGTGCTGCGGCGAAGACGCGACACAGCAGCCTGGCAGCCCGGGGGCACGCGGGCCGCGCTGTTTGTCCGCGCGGACCGGCGGATCGTGCCGTGCGACCCCCGCCGCTCCCATGGCGCCGGTGCAGTGAACCCGGCGCGTCTGGCCGCGTCGAGTTCGTCGCTCGCACGCCAGCCATATCGATCGTCAGCGTCGGCGCGGCGGCAAAAAGCTGGCGCGGTCGAACCAGGTCGCGTTCGAGTCGGCACGGAGAGGAGGCCGGCTTTGTGGCGCGGCACGGACGCCGGACACAAAGCCTTGTCTCGCGCGCCACGTCGATCTCGACTGGCGGCGATCCACAAAGAGCTGGCGCGACAGGCAAGGTCACAACGGCGAGCGCCGACAGGTACAAAAAGGCCGCCCGCCCAGCCGCCGGACCGTGTGAATGGACGGCGCCGGGACCGTCTGGCGCGCCCTTTTGTGCCCTGGCGGCGACGCAGGTGGCGCGCGCGCGCAGACAGACCCCTCCGAGACGGCAACTGGCGGGACCTTGGGGTGCAGTTGCCATGGTGTCAGCCTTGCTCGGCCGCTCACCTCCCGCCACGCCGCCGCGCGCTGCCTCCAGCCAATGGGAGCGCGGCGGAGGCACGCCCGGCATCTTCTCGCTACTACCGCACGCGCCGGCCTGCGCCGTCTCGCATTACGCAAAAAGCGGCCTTGGCGGTGCCTTTAACCTCGGCGCCGGCGCGAACAGATTCCCGCCAAAACTGGCGGCGCGCGCAGAACGCAGCCAGCGCAGTAAAATGTCGGGAGCTGGAGCACGTGCAAACAAAGAGTGGTGGTCGTCCGGGAACGGGTGACTGACCCCAAGGCCGACCCGAGGCCAGCCGTATACGGCGAATACGCCGCTGTGACACACGAATCCAGCCGTCGACGAGCGCGCCCACCTTCACACCTACACCCGCGTCCACACCCACGTCCACACCCGCGTCCACACCCACGTCCACACCCACGTCCACACCCACCGTCCACACACCCGTCCACACCCACGTCCACACCCACGTCCACACCCAGCGTCCACACCCACGTCCACACCCACGTCCACACCCACGTCCACACCCACGTCCACACCCACGTCCACACCCACGTCCACACCCACGTCCACACCCACGTCCACACCGACGTCCACAAGGATGTCCACTAAGACGGCTTGTCGACAATCGCGTAAACAGGACACGCGTATGTGTGTGCGTGCTGAGGAGAATGCTGTGTTTATAGCCTGGCCGGAGGGACGATTCGTGGCTGGTGTCTGAGAGGTCCACGACCAGCCAAGGTCAGCTCAGATGCGGGAAAATAGTGATTTTGCGCACGCGACGACTCCATTTTGTTACTTATGATACAATTCAATGAACTCAGGTTATGTGTGTGTTGGATCACATTTTCCAGATGCAGATTTGTGTCCAGAGATGCAACTTAGCACATATTCAGAGGTGCTTAGGGTCTCCTGTGCTAATATCCGCTCGTAGGCACCAGATATTGGAGCGTGCATTCAATCAAATCGGCATCGAACTACTTGAGCTCCTCCACCCTCCACCATTATTTTGGGAAAGCTTCATTCCTGCTTGTGTTTACGGAGCCTGAGCCTAAAGCAGAACTATGTACTAGTGCGCCCAGGGGATGCGGGGCCTCGGCCGTCCCTAGGATATAATTTTTCTTCGGAACCTGAAAACTTGAGAATATGGACCAGCTCTGGAGTTTGGGGTCCAGATCCTCACTGCTCAGCAGTCCATCCAACCCTGTCCTGCCGCTCAACAAGTTTCTTACTGAAAGAAGGTCAACCCTACGCTCCTGAGCGTCGCAACGGATTTTGGATAGGTGGGGTGGGATGGGGATAGGTAGGGAGGACCTTTTTGTACACTTTCTCTCCATGCGATGCCACAAGCATAATGCTAAATTTCCAAAAGTTGGAGTAAGGACGTGTTCTTCGCCGTCCCCTGTCATGACGACCCGATGCCTAACCCTTCCCCGTGCAACCCGGTACCAACCGGTCTCCACCAGCAGCAACAGGCCATCATACACCAACAGCAAATCACCCTTATTGTATCAAATCACCCTTATATCACCCTTACAGCAATATTGCTTTTAGTTCACCATGTTGTTCGTTCATCCACCGTATTGTTCACAGACTACACTACACCCTCCCAACCCTCGTCTGCGTCATCAACGCTCAACTACAACAGGACATCGCGACCAGTCCAGATACGTTTTCTACATGCAACGTGAAGCCATGGCGATAGTGGAGGAGCGGGAATGTCACAGAGCGGGACGGCCGCGGGGCGCGAAGGCCGCAGGGCGGGAAGGCCGCGGGGCGCGAAGGCCGCGGGGCGGGAAGGCCGCGGGGCGCGAAGGCCGCAGGACGGAAAGGCCGCGGGGCGGGAAGGCCGCGGGGCGGGAAGGCCGCGGGGCGGGAAGGCCGCGGGGCGGGAAGGCCACGGGGCGGGAAGGCCGCGGGGCGGGAAGGCCACGGGGCGGGAAGACCGCGGGGCGGGAAGACCGCGGGGCGCGAAGGCCGCGGGGCGGGAAGGCCGCGGGGCGCGAAGGCCGCGGGGCGGGAAGGCCGCGGGGCGGGAAGGCCGCGGGGCGGGAAGGCCGCGGGGCGGGAAGGCCGCGGGGCGGGAAGGCCGCGGGGCGCGAAGGCCGCGCGGACGAAGATTCCTCCGGCCTCGGCGGGCCGCGCGGATGAAGGACGCCGCGGGCTGAGGCGGCAACTGTCACTGCCCACGCCGCGGGCGACGGCGGGGCCGGGGGCGAGGCGGTCGCGAAGGCCGCCGCTCGGTCGTCGCGCTAGGTCGCCGGACGGCCTTGTGGCCGTCACGGCCGGCGTCCGCCTTTGTGCGGCCGCGCCCACTGTGCCGCGACCGCCTCGCCGCGACGTACATGCACCGCGTGTCTATCTGGTGACCTCGCCGCCGCAGCCGGACCTGGCCAGATACCGGCCCCGATACGACGTCACACAGCGCGCGCTCTAACGGACCAACCACCACACGCATGACGTTTCCGGCAAAGGCGCCAATCAGATAGTACAACTGTTTCGTGTGATATCGTTGCGACAGACGCACACGTTGCGAAACGAGACCGATGCAGGAGGCGATGTCGGCTTGTGAAGTCAATTCGGCGGACTGTTGGCCCTGCATGATTTGTTGTCTTGTGTCGGCGTCTTTCGACGCAGCGGTTGAGAAGCAACCTACATGGAGAAGTGCAACCTGAATCGCCAGAGGAATATGTACATCGTCATTAGGAGCAACATTTCATCAGTAGGAGGAGCAGCACTTCATAAGTGGGAGGAGCAGCACTTCATCAGTAGGAAGAGCAGCACATCATTAGGTGAAGAGACCAGTACATCATCAGGTAGAGAGAGAAGTTCATCACCAGTTGGGGGAACGGTACAACATCAGTCGAGGGAGCAGCACATCATGAGGACAAGTCCATCAGTCGGAAGATCTAATATCACTCTGATGCTACCGCCGGATACGATCTGGCAGGCTTGGCTGTTTTGTCAGGTTTGTATGTGCGATGCCGTGTCTACCCCTGACGGCAAGGTGGGCTGGTCCAGGCCGTCTGACCGGTATGTCCACCCGCAGACGTTCTGCTCTCAGTGATGTTGAAGCGACAATCTGCAGATGGATCACCACTGCCCTGGTAGAGGATTGCTTATCCATAAGATGGTTTCCGATAGCAACTCACGGAAGAAAACGTCGCTAAGCTCCGTTTAACACACTTTTGAATCTATAAATAGGCTTGTTGAACTTGAAGGGACATCAAGATTGGGGTGTCGATCCAGAGACTGAAGAAATCGTCAGCAGTCAGCGAGTATTGTAATGCTGTACCAGGTGTGAAGTTGTTGCCGGAGACTGAAGAAATCGTCAGCAGTCAGCGAGTATTGTAATGCTGTACCAGGTGTGAAGTTGTTGCCGGAGACTGAAGAAATCGTCAGCAGTCAGCGAGTATTGTACTGTTGTACCAGGTGTGAAGTAGCTGCCGGAGGCTGAAGGAACCGTCAGCAGCCAGCGAGTATTGTGCTGTTGCACCAGGTGTGAGGTTGCTGCCGGAGACTGAAGGAGCCGTCAGCAGCCACCGAGTATTGTGCTGTTGTACCAGGTGTGAAGTAACTGCCGGAGACTGAAGGGACCGTTAGCAGCAAAGGAGTACCGTGCTGTTGTACCAGGTGTGGAGTTGCTGCTATCAAGATAGCCGTGAAATTTTCCATCTGTGAATATATGCTACAGCATATGTGCAACGTTTGCCGGATTTTATGCAAGCTTTTCTGAGGTGATCAAATCTGGAGTTTGATGGTTATGACAGAAGGTGCTTCATTGTCAAAAATGAACTGGCTGCAATTAGGTTCACAATGCACAGTTTATATAACATTTGGGGATTAAGTTAGCGTTGAACAAACGCGAAATGCTGGCATGACGAACATGCTAGGGTTGGAATTGAGATTCGCTGCAAACTGAACCCATTGCAAGCACAACCCACGTACGATTTCAGCACACAAGGGAGCCCAAAAGGAAACTCAGCACATGTTCAATCAGCTTTATGCCCTAACTCAACAAAACCACAACCAATGTCAAGCATATACTCCGCTCGGGGCCAAACTATTTGGTTCGTGCACTCAGCAGCAGCTGAAGCCTTTCAAGATTTGGATGTAAATAAAGTCTTCCCCATGACAGGCGTGGACCCACTGAAGGTCACTAAGCGTACCCGCTCAGATCTGGACCCATCCCGGGTTCAAACACCGAAGAGTCAGTGTTTATTATAGTACATCTGACTGGTGTCATAGTTCACGACCCGCCCCTTCCGTTCAATTTGAGCCGAGGGGCCGTCATGGGAGGTAACTGCCTCTTGTCTGGTACGACTGTTTGGCAGACATGCCCAGCACGATCCTGCCTCTTAACGCCAATGCTATATATATATATATATATATATATATATATATATATATATATATATATATATATATACTGTGTTTCTTCCTGCACAGTGTGCTTTCTACCCGCAGTGCGCTGCGAAATATTTCTACGGATTTCTAGGCTGGGAAAGCTTAGCAATGTTCGGTTTACTTGCCTTTCTAATCTGTTTGCTTTTCTGCATTTTAGTGGCTCTCGAATACCACATTGCTCTGACTGGCTAGTATGAATAATCGTCAGGCTTACAACTGCCCTGGAACCGCGGACCCTATTTTAGTATGCTGACGTGGTGAAATATACACCTGTATGCTATCACACTATCACACATTTTACTATCTTATGACGAATACAAATAGAAGCACTAGTTTTCCCAGTTTCTTCACTATGCACATCGAAAGCAACTATGGCAACTATAGCAACTATGTCAACTATATCAGCAACTATAAACAATTATCTGTGCAATTGTGTCCCGTGCTTGCGCTTTTCCAATCCCATTTCATCCAGTTTCTGCTGCTTTACGTTTCAAATTTGTCGAGAGATGGCTTCAGGAGAGAAATTTTGATAATATTTACAATATATCCAATCCCTCGTGTTGTAATTCTAAGCATGATTAGTTTTGCAAATGTATTGTTAGATCAAGAAGTACCATTTTCTGTCCTATTAATATAAAGAAACTAGCGACTTTTAACCCATCCTGTAGCCTCCAGATTTGACCATCTAGCCCATGAGCTAGCCCATGTGTATTTCTGTACCTCCGCCATGTCCGGTAGAGCTTGCATTCCTGTTACTGCATGTTCGTGCTATTCCTGGTCTTGTTCCTGCTACTGAATGTTCGTGCTCCCATTGTCGCTCATGTCCCATTTCCGCATCCCTCAGCACAGTGGCTTCGCCGGAATCGTTTCGAATGGACCCATTACCCTGATTTGAACCGACAAATGTTACTATTGCGGTTCATAGAGTGGTCATTGTGTTGCACTGGGGAGTCCAGTCAACTAGCCTGCAGGGACCAAACGGTTTCGGACGGACTAAGCGACCACAGGCTAGTTAGAAGTTGCCTAGCCTTTCGGAATATGGAAACACCCGACGACTTTAGTGTGCAATAGAACTTTGAATAGCATTAAGGCAAATGCTTTACTGGTTCAGCATATTTAGTCTTAGAGTAAGTTACTTCTTGTTTTGCTTCAACTTGACCAGCTCAGCGTGTGTGAGCTGAATGTCACTTCGCCGGAATTCGCCAGCGAAAGTTGGGATATTTTGCCGTGTCAGGCTTGATTTACCACTCGCCGCGGAGTTGTGCGCTGTTTTGCGGCGCTGTCAAACGCAGTGTTGTTGTACGTGTCGGCTGGTTGGCCGGCTGGTTTTTCGACGAGTCGACTGCTTCGGCCACAAAGCGCTGCCACCCTCTCACTCCGACTGGTCGCGGGCGAAGACAGGTGGGACTCGAAACCGCATCCTTTCTGTTGGGAGACGACAAGCCGCCAGCGGACTAGTCGCCCCTTGCTTTAGGTGGCGGACATATTGTGCGCTCCTCTATGGTCCACAAAGTGGTGCATTGTGCTGTCGGGGTGCGCGAAAGATGGATGTATCCAGCAGTTATTAGTGGTTCGTTGTAAGGCGTACACTTTCGACGTGCCCATTGATGTGGAAACACGCTCCAGGGGCAATTCCGCCATCCAGCGAAAAGAGGCGACGTTCGCAAGAAATACAGCATTTCCATGGTAGTTAGGGATATGGGAGTTTCTTAGCTTGATGCTGAGAGCGTCCCTAGTCAAATCAGCGCAGGCAATTGCACCTATACATAGTATATACAAAGAACACAATCTGCTTCTTCTTTTTTTTTGTATTGTTTCGGCCTGTTTCACATGACAGCATACGGAATAGAAATATTACCAGCGTGAGATAACCTACACGACGAGGATGCTTTCCACAGCAAGGTCGGGCTGGTAGCAGTGGCACAGTTGGCCAGCAACATAAAAATATCGCCTGCCGGCTGAATCTGAAGTTTCACCCGGCAGTCAAATTTCCATTTGAAGCCTGGTATCTGACAACATACCAGTCAATATTTACATATATATTCGCAAACTATGATGCACACCTAAAAAACTAAGGTGTTCTCATTATGAGAACACCTTAGAAAACAAATGGTCGCCGTGTTACACTTCTTGTGTACAGATTTGTTCGCTGACGGTATCGATAAAGATGGTATAGTACCCACGCCCACGAGAATGCACATCGCGCTGTTGCTGCAACCGCACCAGCAGCGCAAGGCTATGCAGAACAGCCGCCTCACGAAAGCCAACTGAGCCGGAAGTGCTTCAGATCTGAGCGCACGCGGTCACTCTAGGCACTCACGGTCAGTTCTCTGAGCTGAGTGGCACCGAGTCATGGAGCTCACGCGCCGTGCGACAGGGACTGCGTCACAGTCTGAAGCGTTCCAGGCTACAGCGCACGCGGCAACTCCCGACATACACAGTCAGATCTCTGAGCTGAGCAGCATCGTGTCATGGGGTCTACGCACCGTGCGACACGGGCCGGGGTCACAGTCGTCGGGGTCGCACCAGAAGACCTGACCACGGCCGTGGCAGGCGGACAGACAGGCAGCAGCTGCGCCAGTTGGCCCCGGTGGAGAAGCCCCAGTCGTACCGGCTGGCTGCGGCAGAGGACTGGCCGTCTGCACCGGCTGGCCGCGGCTGCACCGGCTGGCCGCGATAGAGGGCTGGCCGTCTGCACCGGCTGGCCGCGACAGAAAGCTGGCCGTCTGCACCGGTTGGCCGCGACGGAAAGCTGGCCGTCTGCACCGGCTGGCCGTCTGCACCGGCTGGCCGTCTGCACCGGCTGGCCGTCTGCACCGGCTGGCCGTCTGCACCGGCTGGCCGTCTGCACCGGCTGGCCGTCTGCACCGGCTGGCCGTCTGCACCGGCTGGCCGTCTGCACCGGTGGCTGGCCGTCTGCACCGGCTGGCCGCCTGCACCGGCTGGCCGTCTGCACCGGCTGGCCGTCTGCACCGGCTGGCCGTCTGCACCGGCTGGCCGTCTGCACCGGCTGGCCGTCTGCACCGGCTGGCCGTCTGCACCGGCTGGCCGTCTGCACCGGCTGGCCGTCTGCACCGGCTGGCCGTCTGCACCGGCTGGCCGTCTGCACCGGTTGGCCGCGGCAGAGGGCTGGCCGTCTGCACCGGCTGGCCGTCTGCACCGGCTGGCCGTCTGCACCGGTTGGCCGTCTGCACCGGGTGGCCGCGGCAGAGGGCTGGCCGTCTGCACCGGTTGGCCGCGGCAGAGGGCTGGCCGTCTGCACCGGTTGGCCGCCATGAGGCAGTAGTGGCAGGACGGGTGCCGAGGGGCATGGGTGAGTGACCTCGGAGCAGCGTAATTGGCGGCGCCGGATACCGGCGGCTCGGCGGAATCCTTGCCGGCGTCCATGTGACTCAGCCGGCTGCCATTTCCGGTGGTACCGGCGGACTGGGGCTGCCCTTGACTGGCACCTCGGGGGAGGTGTCCGGCCTCGGTTCAGCGTCCGCCTCATGACGATGGCGTGCCAGTATGGAGATGGCGTTCAGGGCGAATCCACCCGTTGATGATCAAGTCTAGAGTGAATACGCCCGATAATGATGGCCGCTGGGATGATTGACTGCATTTTGTGGTTTGAGGCGTAGCGATAACGTTTGTCGTCTGAGGTGGATCCGACTGAAGATGGCAACGTGGCATGTGAATATGACTAATAGGGAAGACATGTTCGGTGATTCCAGTCGATCATGATGACGTTGCGAGTTCCGACGACGACCATGATGACGCCGCTCATGACGTCCGCTGTCCTCTACCGATGATGACACCCGCTGCCCTCTACCGATGATGATGCCCGCTGCCCTCTACCGATGATGATGCCCGCTGCCCTCTACCGATAATGACGCCCGCGCTGCCCTCTGCCGATAATGACGCCCGCTGCCCTCTACCGATAATGACGCCAGCTGCCCTCTACCGATAAGAACGCCCGCGCTTCTCTACCGATAATGACGCCAGCTGCCCTCTACCGATGATGATGCCCGCGCTTCTCTCGACAAATGAACACTAGCAGGGTACAAAACCAGGGGCGGAGGTCCAGACCCCCCAACCCCCCGAATATTCAGCTATGTGCATACACCATATGTTGTTCGTGTACAATGCTAGATAATGTAAGTAGATGGCGTTAAATGAGTACTTCCTTTCCGGACAGAAGTATTGCTATTCATCTAGTATTTCGTACACTCGCTCTTGAAACCCGATTCTATCATTCCGCTGCGTCAATTTGCTGCGAAGGACACAATTCGGGCTAATTTATTTTAACAGAAAGAACATCCGACAGTAAATGGTACGGAAGGCTGGTCAGCGAAACGTGGTCCGTGGTTTCGTCTTTAGACACTTCATGCTTGATTGCATGCTTCAGAAAATTAGTCGCGTCACTATAGATAATGGCTGAAGAGGTCCCGTCATAGGCGTTGCCATCACGGACATTATGGCTTCTGAAACATTAATCTCCGGTTTGTTGGGTTTGTTCGGGAATACAGCCGGACGGTAATTAAATGGTTTTAGCCGAGCTGCCACGCCTGGAAGTGACGGTTGCTTTTTCGCCTGCTAATGCAAACGTTCATGTCTCGTCATAATAACCGCACACACGGACCACAGCACAAAAGGAAATTTGGTGGGTCTTGTCATCCTGAGCTCTTCCTGTTGTCGACTTGTTCGCGTTCGCGAGTTCGCGCCAACCGCAAAGAGATACCCGGAACAATGACATTGGCAGGAACCAACATAGCGGGCATTCACCATCTCCGAGAGCCGCCCTGCGGCGACCGGGCGGGCTTGCCCTCAGTGTGAGTCACGTGCCGAGCGGCCCACGTGGTGCAGGCAGACCACGTGCTCCGGCCGGCCAGGAGGCGGCGGCAGCCGACGGCCGAGCACGCGATGCCGCCAAAAGCGCCGCGGTCGGTCTTGCAGCGGTGCGATTTCGAGGCGCCCGCGCTGCACGCCGACAGGGGGGGCAGCTGGTCGGCGACGTGCGGCGCTCACCTGGGCACGCCGCCGGCGCCGGGGTCACGACCTGGCTACCATGGGCACCAGGTGCGCGTGAGAGCCGCGCCGCGGCCGCTGGCCGGAGGCGGCGCGGCCGGCGATTGGCTGACGGCTCGCGCCGTCCGGCGGCGGGGTTGTTGGCCCGCTTCTCGGTGGCCTTGAGTGTTTGGAAGGCAGATGGCGCGCCGCAGGTGGTCGTGTCCAGGAGTCGCTCCAGGTCTGCAGGACGTGCGGCCCGCGCAGACACGCGGCCGCTCCCAAGGGTCCGTGTCTAGGGGGCCGGCCGACCGACGGCGCTGATCGAATAATGGAGGGTACGGCGAGGGGTGTCTGGTCCGGACGGGGAGCGAAGCAGAGGAAAAAAGCCGTCGGATGCCGGCCAGACGGGGCGGGGCGAGCGTTTTCCACTAGTCTGGTTTTTTCCCTCACGGCCATCCGTGTGTGGAGCGGAATCCTTGATCTTTTGCGAACTTCCATAAACGCCTTCCCAAGCTCCGTACCAAACTGTTGACTGGGGAGGACACGGGAGGTAACTGGGGAAATGCAGAGTCAATGTTACACATACCTCAAATACGATCATTTCAATTCATTTCCACCATTTGTCTCACCGACCAGTTATACTTCGGTATATTATGTAAGTCCGGCACTTAGACCGCATGACACAGATGTATGTTTCATATTAATGTAACATATATGTCGATTTATCGACCAATGTCATAAATCATGAAATTGAATCGACTGAGAAAATGTGTGCTATACTCGCTTACTTGAAGAAATTAGGGACAGTTCCGAATTAGGGGTAATGTATAAGTTAATGACTTGGCGGATCAACACGTGTTGGAATACTTATCTAATGGATTTCACCAAAGACTATCCCAAATGGAGAAGGCTATGCAATAGGCCTCCTGTAAATAATTATTGAGATTGGTAGTTAGGCTGCTTTTGAGTGCTCGATTTTAGCCATTACTGTAAGTCATGACTGGAAGCCATTAATTACTAGAATGCCGTTTCTTTTCCTCACATTTCTGCAAAACCTACACTTGGAAAAAAACGGAGGTAAAATATTTTGGCCCATGTTCGCAAGGAACGCTACATTTTTACACAATGATCCATCGTATTCAATTGGATCAAAGACACATTAAAATAAGCCAGATCAAATTGTGTCGACCTGGCTAAGGTCGCGACTGTACCCCACTCCCACCCACCGCTCCCCAATAAAAAATGTCTTCGAATTTACCAATTTTCATTTCTTTGGTTCCAAAAAATCAGCTGTGTCTCCCAGGGGGTGCCTCTGGCTGAATATTATGAGGTGGATTTCATAGATCCAGGAGCAAATCCCGGAGTAATGTTGGCTCAGATAACACATTTCTGATCACAATTGCTTTAAAAACTACAATTCATAAAGTCATCCTTAGTTGTGCATGTACTTGGTTAGTGCATTCTTCATTAGTGCATGTTAGGTTAGTTCATATAAGGTTAGATTTTGTTTTTATTGTAATATTCATTATTCTCCAAAATATGCTACCCCACACAACGCACTTTTTCTGCATACTTCCCATATTTTGCTAAAGTATAGCCGAAGTGTAGCCTACATATACATTGTCACATTTTTTTTTGTTGTTGTTGCTGTTCGAAATGTTATTTGATAGATTTTGATGTCCTTTTTAGTAAATTCATGCTTTTTGGTGCTTTATGAATTTTTGAAATGTATCATTCCAGTGCAATGTTCATGAAGGTGACTAAGATGATGGGACCACTCATTTTCTGTGAAAATGCTTGCTTTTCAGGTCATGAGCAAAATAACGCCAAAAGTGAGCTTTGAGGTAGGTAACAAATGAAATAAAACTTTAGTTGAAGTAAAAACGTTAGCTTAAAAAATGAAATAAAAATGCAACATAACAACCTAACCTAGACTAATCCCCACCTTAGATAATTTTTCTATTTAAAAAAATAGAAAAATCATAAGCAATTTATTTTGTGAAAACTTCTGAAATACACAACAAAGCCCATGCTGACCTAACCTCAGCTGCTTTTTAAGAAAAAAAGTTATATTTTTTATCATTAAAAAATCCAACTTAAGAAACCTAAACTAACCTAACCGACCAAAACCTAACCAATTTCTCCGCTTTATGAAGGCAAAGGTGTTTACAAACTTAACCTTGTTTGATTGTTTGTCTTGTTTCCACCTTAAAGCAAATTAATACCTTCTTTTCTTGGTGAAATGACTGCTTATTGAGATATAAATGCAACTTGAGGTGCTTATGTCAAGAAATTTCATTTCCCAAAGATATGAATTAAACATTCTTTAAAATTAAATCAAGATGCACATTTATGCATTTTGCAGATCCAAAAAGTTCGCTTTGTGTCGTTTTGTACCGCCAAGTAAAAACTGATTCTCACAAATTTTCAAATTCCTTGGATTTGGAAAGCTTAGTAGGTGCCTAATTACCTAATCATGAGCTCAGAGCAACAATGTTTCATAAAATGCTGCTAGGTTTTGCACAACGTGAGACTAAAGAAAAAGCTTGCTCCAAATCAGGCTATTTTTTTTTCGCTGGACTGATATGGCCGTCCTGGAAACACTAGTGAATGCATGAAATCTACTGAGCTGACTAAGCATGACACCAAAGTTCAGTAAGAGTCCACTGATCACTAACAAACTTCCTCGTTTGGCTTTCGGTTCTAGTCTTTGCCACTTCTCGTACCTACCTAAGTGGGTAGGTAGGTAATTTTCTCCTGCAATTCAATTCCTCACATTGCCTTATTTTCACGAATAAATTGGAACATTTTTGGTTCAAAACATGGCCCGATGTACCTCAAAAGTGTCCATCATACAACGATCTCCATTAGGAATAGAATGGACTGCACTCACAAAAGGTCACATACCCTGCGCTTGTTATGAAACGCATGGACAATATATGGCGACATGTGCTGGAGGCTTGCCTTTGCCGTCAGGGTATAGAGCTGTTTTGAAGCCAAGATGCAAGTGTGAACTTCAATTTTCACCATAATTACGAGTCACCAATGCATATTTGTTTCATTTAATTTCATTTTCCTATTTTCCTGTGGATGAAAGCATCATTTGTTTTGAAATATACAAAAATACTTCCCAGCTCTACTCAGGTGATACACTACCTTAGTGCCTTACATGGGCCGACCGTCCCTGCCTACATGCTATACATAAGTGGAAATTGCGTGCTTACACCACCTTCACCACTGTCGCGTGCCGGTTCGCATCATGTTGGCGTGCAATCTGACATCAAGTTCGCGCGTATGATTTTGACACTGACATATAGCTTTTCATGTACGTGTGGGTGGCTGGCCCAGGTGTGGCCTCTGGAGTGACAGCACGGGCACGCGACTAGCTTCACAACATTACCGCCACCACGGATGACTTCACCGTTGGGCACGTTCACGTGCAAAGGTGTACGGGTACGCACCACACGAATGGCGTTCTATGGGGCACCAATATCTCACAGTTAGCTTGGTGTGCTGTATACGTGAGCTACATGAAAGCAATGGACACAAATGCCATGCCGTGCCTCAATCATTTGATGGCGACTTTGCCTGTGGTCAGTCTGAAAATGTTCTTGAGTCATTGGGTAAAGCGTGCATACATCTTGTTCATGTCCACTGAATTCCAGAGTTCTCTTCAAATCATGCCCTGTAGACTTTAATGTCACTCAGTTTTAAGGGAATGACATACCGGTACCCTTCCAAATCTTGCCAGCAGCTTTGCCAACTTTACGTTCCTGCCTTTCGTGAAGCTTCATCGCTTTGTGTCCTCAGGTCTATGCGAGTGAAGTATCCACAAGTGGACTCTCCATTCAACAACCATCCGAGCGTTTCTTGTCGTTTCGAAGAGAAGTTTCGTCGTCAAACTCGAGAGCCGCCACAATCGTGCTGGCAGTTGTGTGCCAAAAATGTGACGACTGCCGCTGACAGCTGTAAGCCCGCACGACTATCAGCGGGTAAAAGGATGACGATTCCCAGGCCATTCTCACGGTTATGCCTGAGACGGCATGTGGCCTTCCATACACAGAACGCTCAGCCGATGAGTCGTGATTGTGGTGACATTGCCGGTCGGGTTGAGCTGGTACAAGTAGCGGGACACGGACACTGTCACGCCACCTTCGAGGCCCCCTGCTCAGAAGAAGTTCAATGTCATGTGGTGCGCTACGCGGATTAAGGAGCAGACATCGCAACGGAACTTTGTATTCCGGATAATTTGGCGGACCGTACGGCGTGCACGCAGCACCATGATTAAACATTTTCTCCAAGCTTTTCTCGTAAGATAGCTATCAAATTGTGATGACATTTTCCCATCTACCTCTTCAAAAAAGGAAAAATAAACAGGGTGACTGAAGAGCTTAGGAAGGGAGCAATTTGCGTCCTCTTATCGCTTCTAAAATTGATGTGGAATTGGTTGGGGTGCTGGGTATCGTTTTTGTCCAGGCCAATAGCATCTTCCCTGTACCGGCTATACTCAGCTGAGGCCTGTGGCTCTTATGGAGTGTATATTATATATATGTATATAACTGTTCATAATATATCAACTTCTTTATGACAATATCTATGACTACTTCTTGTTCGAAGACTTCAATATCGCTCGAGCGGGTGTCGAGTGTGTGTGGTCGGTGGCCGGTGGGTCACACGTCGAGTGTGTGTGGTCGGTAGGTCACACGTCGAGTGTGTGTGGTCGGTGGCCGGTGGGTCACACGTCGAGTGTGTGTGGTCGGTGGCCGGTGGGTCACACGTCGGGTGTGTGTGGTCGGTGGCCGGTGGGTCACACGTCGGTGGTGTGTGGTCGGTGGCCGGTGGGTCAACGTCGGGTGTGTGTGGTGTGGGTGGGTCACACGTCGGGTTTGTGGGGTCGGTGGCCGGTGGGTCACACGTCGAGTGTGTGTGGTCGGTGGCCGGTGGGTCACACGTCGAGTGTGTGTGGTCGGTGGCCGGTGGGTCACACGGCGAGTGTGTGTGGTCGGTGGCCGGTGGGTCACACGTCGGGTGTGTGTGGTCGGTGGCCGGTGGGTCACACGTCGAGTGTGTGTGGTTTGTGGCCGGTGGGTCACACGTCGAGTGTGTGTGGTCGGTGGCCGGTGGGTCACACGTCGAGTGTGTGTGGTTTGTGGCCGGTGGGTCACACGGCGAGTGTGTGTGGTTTGTGGCCGGTAGGTCATACGGCGAGTGTGTGTGGTTTGTGGCCGGTGGCTACGGGCTCGCCGGCAGTGCACCGAAGCACTTCCGACGGAAGCCCACCTGACGAGTTGACAAGCGTCACGCGCGGACGCGCGTGACGCGGTGCGCCCGCTGGCCGTCACAGTGGCGACACGCCACACTCCACCAGCGGTGAGCACAGGTCGAACAGGTCGGCACAGACCCGCCGGGCTTATGGCTGCGAGCAGGATAGGAGCCAAAACTTTGTTTAAATGAACGGTCCTGGACCGGCCCGGGCATGATTTCCTTTTCTCGTTTCGACTGGAGTTTCATTTATGTGAACCATGCATTTACCATGCATCCGGCTTTATGGTGTGATCTGGAATGCCTGTTCAGAGGTATAAAAAGTATCGGTTGGGTCACCGGACAATTCCAGGAACTCAAATGTGTCTCATTTTTCCGTCAACCGCACAAGGAAGGCTCCATTCCCCAGTGGCAGGCAGCCAGTAACCATTTCGTGGAAAACAGGCGTGCATCTGAGTTTTTGTTCGTCGGTGCGCGTAGGGAGGCGGGCTACCGTGGGTGCCTACTGCACAGGCAGCCCCCCCACTCCCTCCTTATTTTCCATGCTGCATCATCTATATCAGCTAAAGTTGATCATAGCAGAATTGTTCGTACCGTGAGATTCATACCATGGTACAAACAGGCCTAATCCGGTGATATTTTTGCTAAAAATGGAGAGGGGGTCGCGAACATAAGGCTGAAAACTTTCAGCTGCCTTGCACAAACTGCTTCCAAACTAAGGCCATTTCTGTGTCCTTACTAGAACCTGCCAATTCAATAGCTGAGAGGGGTGGGGATGCTCCGCTAGATGCTTGTTTACTTCTGTGTTACCAGTCCAAAAATATATTTATTAATCGTAGAAGGATCAATAGTTATGAATGCATACATGGTACCTACTAAATTAACTTGGAAGTATGACAAAGGTTAGAGAATAGTCACACATCATAAATGATGCATTTGGGTAGTGTGGAGTAACCTGATGATGTTTAATACTAATAATAAAACGTTGGCATGCATGAGATGCCTCCATGATGTGGCCTGGTATGGCATCTATGTAAGCAAATTACTTCGCCATATTTCTGGTGGGCTCTACGAGGCTGTTTCTGGTGGGAGGGGGGGGCTTCAGACCTCCTGCTCTAACAATGTTACCAACTGATTTGGATGGGGCAGATGGCATTTGATTTGTCTCAGCATAAGCTACATTTTGAAGCCTGAAAATGTAAAAAAATGAAATTGTCCATTTGGCGGGGGCGGAAAAGTACCAAAATTTTGAGTTTTCACATCCACTGCTCTCTTGTTTATGAGCAGGTTTTAATGGGGCAAATGTCATTCGATGCAGAATGACTTTTCACATATATTAGGCTGTTGTTCAAACCCAAAAATCATAGGCATTTCAGGGGGATGAATAAGGGAGAAATGCACCAACATGTCCCTCAAAATGACTGCCTGGACACTTCTTCGGTAGAACCAAAAGTTTCAAAATGGTCTCAAAATGTGTACAATGAATGTGGAGGGAAATTTAGAAAGTTCCAGCTCAATATCTCTCATAATTTGGCAATGGCACACAAAAAACACTTCAGGGGGCCTTCGGAAGCCTTAATCTGAAGATCTTGATATGCTATTTTTTTAGATATTCCTTCCATCATCTAATTATTATTTTTAGGTTTGTTCGACAAATTGTTTCATCATTGCAAAATACATCAATGCAGAAAAGAAGGTTTTCTTAATGAAGAAACCATTTTTGGTGTAAAGGTAATACAAGCCGATAAATACAATGGCTCTACCTACCAACTTGGTAAGAGCTCAGGGCAATTTCCTATCATAATTTGGCCTGATAGATCCAGTACTACCACATTTGTATAATTGAACTGAAAGTAAAAATCCTTTAACCTTATTTACCAGACTCACCTCCAATTTTCCACGCCTGTCTCCACCTTCCTCCAACACCGAATGAATCATTGCGGATTTTATATGGCTCTTTAGCCCATGGATGCTTTGATACACAGTGCCGCTTCAGGTTTCTTCTTTCACCACTTAATTTACACACACCACCATCCTTGGATTTTCCACCACAATGCACAATCTGCCTTGAGAGCCAGTTTGAAGTTGAAGGCCTTGCTCTTTTTGCTGACTTTTCTATCCCCATGCTTTCTTGTGAAGGCTCATCTGGATCTGAGCCCACGCCAGTAGATCCAGGCATATTTGACATGCCTAGTCTTCTCTCAGGATTATATCTGCAAAAATCGGCTCCTGAACGGATAGTTTAATCACCTACTACCACCTAGGTAGGTATCTGTTGCAGGAACTTGACAGTCAACTGTTACCGTGACGAGACAGACGAGACCAGACAGAACGCGTCCTTCGAAGCAAAACTGAAGCACCCAATGCGCTCGATTCTCAGTGGCTCAGAAGAGAGCTTCCATCTCCGCCGGCGCTACCAAATTTGTGCCAGCAGCACATTTGCCATGCTCACAACCAAAATTCGACAACATTCCTGAGTGTCTCATTTTGTCACCGGTGAGACACCGGCGGTCCGGGAGACGCCGCACGCTAACGCAATGGCGCGTCGGTTTGGACGGTAAGCGTAACGTTCGCCAAGATCCTTGTCCTAGTTTCCGCCAGCATTCAGCCGACAAAAAGGAGAAGGTGCACAAGTTTAAAAAAAAACTTGTTTTGCCCATTTTATCACTTTTATCAGTGTTTTCTGAGTGAGGCGAGAGAATGAGGGTAGGTGCATAGGTAGGTATGTTAACAGTGCCAGCACTGGCTTTTGTGTCTCCTCTGGGCCTCTTTGTGTCACCGGAGTAAACGGCAGAACGATGACTTTTTCGACCTCTGCTATTCCTAATTACTGTGTATGTCTACATTTCCTACCTAGGTAATGTATGCAGATAGGCAGATTCGCACCTAGTACTAGTAGTATGGAGTAACGCAACATATGAGCCTGCTTAGTAATTACAATTAACAATGGTAACAAAAGTTCAGGTTATTCAGGTAAACAAAAGTTATTCTCACATACATGCTCGCAGTATCACCCAAATAGGTAGGCACGTCTGCTGGACGTTTGCCTCTGTCAGACGACTGCTGGTCGTGGGGTCCAACGTTAGGCGGCGCCAACTGCGGGGTCCACCGTCAGACGGCGCCAACTGCGGGGTCCACCGTCAAACGATGGCCAACTGCGGGATCCACCGTCAAACGATGGCCAACTGCGGGGTCCACCGTCAGACGGCGCCATCTGCGGGGTCCACCGTCAGACGATGGCCAACTGCGGGGTCCACCGTCATTCGAAATATGTCCCTTGCCTGGAAGCATAGAAGAGTGGAAATGATTAAGAATATGAAATGTCAACCCCGGCCCCCACCTTCAGTCTGATTTATCCGTCCGATCAGCGGATGCCTGAGAGAGAAAGGATGTGAAGCACTATTGGACGAAAATTACGCTTTGAGCAGGCCAGAGTGACAAAGAAAACGAAGCAAAATATGCTGACAAGGAATGGCCCGGTATGCCGACCGATTAGGTCATGTTGGTTTTACTCCCAATATTTTTTTTAAAACTTTCAACAAGGGATCCTGTGAAGTGTGCTCCCAATCAATTTGGGTCTGTCCATTACTTTCATGTATTGCCCCCCCAATAATTTTAAGAATTCGAAGCCCGTCGACTAGGGTGACACCAGTTTAAAACACAAACGAAGGCGAGCTGTGATCAGTACACCAGATGGAAAGCGAAACAGTATAAGCACTCAACAGAACGGTATGGTTCTTGTTGAGCCTGGCTCTTGAACTGTGTAGCTGCAGCAAAATTCGTGAAATGAAACTAGGACACTTCTCTCAAATCAGTTGATAACAATGACAAGATTTTAGTGTTCAGGGAAACATCAACGAAAACAAGAGCTAGAGATGCATGCACATGGTGGCTGTTGATCTACCACGGATGGCGTGCGAAAATTCAGACAATTTCGACAGCCGCCCAGTGAAACATTGCAGAGTACGAGACACGCCAGTCAGCAGAACTAGAAGAAAGCCCACTCGCCACTCTTCCTGGCTGCAAGCCATCTGTGCAGGCCGGCGGCCGACATTTGGCTAAAAACCGAACACTTGGAACAAACAGGCTCGGCTGCCTTTTGAAGACGGGCCGCGCCGCAGCCGGCACGCGCGACGAAAAACCATCCGCAGCGTGCCGAAGAACAGCGTGACAAGGTTGCGGGACGACGACTGCCCCCCCCCCTCCCCCCGAGCTGGTGATGCAGCACGGCGGTCACGCAATGTGGCGCCGCTGAAGGCTGACGCAGAGGCTGACGCGGAGGCTGACGCGGAGGCTGTCATCTGGCTCCAGACGCAGGGTCCTATCGATGGTGGCCGGCACGGCCTTCAGCATGTACAGGGCTCAGCTGACCGCCGGGGAGCAGCGTTACAGCTCGAAGTCCCACCAGCATTACACTACACAGGTGTGTGAACGTCACCATCAATACGACAAAATAAGGGCATCACGAAATGCGTGCAAACATGTGTATGGGCGTTAGGCCCCAATCTTGTTCTGGATCTATGTTACTTTAGATATCACAAAACATGCATTGTGATCAGGGATGCGGAGCCGGGAAAATTTTGGACGGCTCCGGCTCCGACTCCGGCTCCGGGAAAGTATCCCAGCTCCGGCTCCGGCTCCGGCTCAGAGTAGAATGTCCCGGCGGCTCCGGCTCCGGCTCCAGCTCCGGGCAAAATGTGCCGGCTCCGGCGGCTCCGGCTCCGGCTCCGGCTCCGTACATCTCAAACGTAATCGATCCATTAAGTAAGAGCTAAGGAAGATGTAAAAAAAGGTTAGCCGCGACCACTCAGAGGCGCAAACTTCAGACAATTATAAGCAACTTTCCCATATAAACCCTGTATCTATCTTTAAACAAACACCCGCCCCCGCCAAAATCACTTTTCGGTATTATGCCCTCGTAAACTGACGCTCGCTTCGTGCCGTATTGGGGCAGTCAGAAGAGGGGAGACTCGAATCAACAACACTCCCTATCCTGTGAACGGTCCAAGGAACACCATTGTTGTAAATTGTAATGTTTGACCTCATCTCTAATAAGGTACAACAACCCGTTGATGGTGGAAACAATGAACTTAACTAAGCTAAACATTGAACTATTGCATTGACTACTGAGGATAGAATATGGTTATTGGTTATTTTACCATTATTTGATGATATTTTTACATGCTATTCGTATTTAAACATTTTCGCTTTAAAAAATGCGTTTTCATAACATACTATACCATACCTTACTAGGTATAATGTGTTCATTTCACGTTCGCTAATTTTGTTTAATTTACACCTCTTTCGGAGTCAAAGCCGCCCTGCTTTTGACGGCTCCGGCTCCGACTCCGGCTCCGAGTAAAATGTCCCGGCGGCTCCAGCTCCGGCTCCGGCTCCGTGCAAAATGTTCCGGCTCCGGCGGCTCCGGCTCCGGCTCCGGCTCCGCATCCCTGATTGTGGTGACATTCAAGTGCTTGCAAAGCATGAACAGGTGATTGCTGTAAGCTGGTGATAGCTGTTTAGGCTAGCAATCGAGAAGAATTAAAACATTTATCGCTAATTTTCCTGTACAGAGCACCACTTTTGAGACGTGGGATAACTTTTATCCCACAATAATCCTAGCTCCTGTAATATAACTTTGAACTCTCACAATGCTACATATCGACCGCAGCAGTACTTAAGTCATTGTCGTCGCCCTCTCCGTTTGTCCCGAGCAGCGCACGCCTGTCTATTCACGTCACTTCTCCCTCCAGGGAAACATATTGAAAGATGTTGGGTTTCCCACACCATCATTTTCCTATAGTCTCAAACTCCTCAAGGTGAAAGTTCCCATGGTTAAGAACTGATTAAGAACGGCCTACTTTGTCAAAGTGTTCCAGCAAACACTACACGGACATATTCCAAACTCCAAACATGACCTGGAAGTCAACAAGTTCTCAGCTTTCTATCCTTGCTCTGTTTTGTTTCCTTGCATTAAATGAAGTTGGACAATTTAAAAGCCGTCACAGCTCGCTTGCTTGTGCTTAATTTGTGTCATGACGTGAATGCTTTCCATTGAATGGTACAGCCGATGCCACAGGTAATTTCAACATGTGAGGATCTACTTGAATATAGTTTACCATAGCTCACCAGAGTTCGTTCATATAGCCTATACCGAATAGCTTACCATGCACTGCAAACTTGGTGTGCTTTTAAGTATCCATGTTACAGGCATTTTTCAAAGAGCGAAAAGAAGGGTAGTATTTCATTTTCTGAGTTTTAGTGTTTTTGGTCCCATTGACCTGTATTTTTTCTTAAACCGTGCAATGCATGACTGGTCCGGGTTGTACATAGTGCCTGACCCGATTTGTTTTTTTGGGCGTGTTAACGCCTGCGTCCTACTTTTTATACTTGGTGTTGAAGGTAATGTAGCATGAAGCGCAAAAAAATAGCATGCATTCACAATGCAAAATCAAGCACACACAATCGGTACTACACTTCATCGCTTCTGTAAGCAATTATGCTACATTGCTGCTAAGTTTCCTTGTCATTTCAAGAAACGCCCTTCTCCTCATGTCCAAAATGTGTCGTTTCATTCAACTGTTGCAGATGATAATTTTCTTTTTAAACGGGCCTGGGATGTGGTCACCGGGCAGCAGTGTCAGCAGCACGACTCGCCCAGCTTTCAGCTCGAATGCCTCCGTTGAACTATAATTTTCAGATCGGGACCATGTCATACCAACAAACATTCGGATTACATTTATGCATTAAAACAGGTATACGTATGGGATTGCACGTCAGCCGGCATGTTGGAATGGTCTGTCACGTGACCCGGCCAACATGTTGGAATGGTCCGTCAGCTGACCCGGCCGACGTTTGGAATGGTTGAGCAGCTGTCCCGGCCGCCCGACTGGGTACATGGCCGGGGCGGAGGCCGCCACACCTCGGCGGGACCGTGTTTGTTGTTGCCGCGCCCTCCTCCGTCGCCGCCGCCGCCGCCGGTTCACAATGGCGGCCGCCTACGGGTGCGTACGCGCGCTCTTACGCACGCGACGCTGCTGCCACCTGGCGGCGGCGGCGGCGTCCGCGTGGCAACCGCAGCGTGCCTTCGGCTGTGAACGGCGCGGTGGCCGGCTGGCGGCCGCGGCGCGGCACGGCCCGCCGCTGGAGGTACTGCGCAGTTGTCGCTCCGCACCGACCGTTGACGCGGCGGCGGCGGCGGCGGCGGCGGCCGAGGAAACGGTGCGGGCGCCGACACCGCCGCCGGCGCGGCGGCCGCCGCCGATCCGGTTGGCCGGACGGCGGCGGCAGCTGCGTGGCAACGGGGTGTCTGGCCGGTCTGGGGACGGGGCGCCGCGCCCCGGAGGCCCGGCCGGCCGGCGCGGCGGCGACATTCCGTACGGCGAACCGTCCGCTGTCGGCTCGAGACGGACGTCAGGCGTGACACCTCGCCGCAATTTCCAGCTCCGTGTTTGGCGGGGCTGCCCGTCGGGTTGTGGGAATGGCGTCGGCGCCATGCACAGGGGCGAGACGGCGGGTTTTGGCGGCCGGTTGGGACCGTTAGCGGTCAGCTCGCCGCCGATTGGGGTCACCGATCCAAAAACTCTGGATAGGAGGCGCATTCCAGCAGGATGTCGCCGTGTAGCGGCGCGCCGACCGACCAGAAACCGGATGTCTCCCGTTTCTGGACACCGCCAGAGCGCTGATCGTGGGTGGTGCTTTAAATATATGGCGGCAGGCCTTGACGTATGACGGCACGGGGGTTGGGTGTTGAAGCAGGCCGCATCCGGGACTCCATTTATTAACAAGTCCACTGGAACGTTGTTGAGCTACTGCGACGGTGGGAAGAGAAAAGGTGGCCTCACTCGCTTTGAGAACTAGAAGGGTGTAGGGACATTCGGAATGTGGATGGGAAGATGAATCACTTCCTCCGTTAAATCTTTTCGTTTCAATTGTCCTTGCATTCGCTCCGTCCCTTCTCTTCGCAGTTCATCGCTCACGTTCCGGAAAATCGGAGTAATCCGAGTTTAACCGCCATTGCTCATGTGTCCTGATTGGCTCGTCCGGCACGTTTTCCATCTGGACGGACTGCGGCAGTGCAGTGACTGCGCACCAGCCAGCTCAGCTCAGCTCAGCAGCTCAGAGACGCGTCACGTGACCTCAGAATAGAACATTTTGACCTCTGGGTGGAACGGTGTGACGTCACAAGAAAGCCAGGTCCGTGAGTCAAACCAGTGACACAGCCAACATTTTCGTAAGGGGAGACGGACCCAAATGAAATAGCATGAAACGTAGAGCGCTGTCGGCGCGCGGAAAATTTGTTGTTCGAAGCGGTGGAAATATCAAAATGTTTTCTTTCATCTAGTGTATTTTGGTTGTTAAGGGGAAGGCAGGGTACGAAATGTATTCTTAATTAGTTAAACATTCAGGGTACGAAATGTATTCTTAATCACATGTGTATTCAGGGTACGAAATGTACTCACACAGCCAAGCAGGTTTAAGCAGGTTCCCAGATTGGGTGAGGAATTTTGATTAAACACTGACATTTGAATTCTTTGTTGTATTTTTATGCATAACCAGCATACAAAATACAATAATCATACTAGATACTATACAGAACTAGCATGCAAGTACACCCGGGTGCCGGTCGTGCGGATTATCCCCACATATAGCCATGCATGAACAGTGGAGACATGGTTAGCAGGCCTCCCACAGTTTGTATGCCAGCTATGGGATTTTAATTGACGAAAGCACAAAATGTACATCATACAAATAAGTTAGACTGTACATAATATTCCAAGTGGGGTCGCACATAGGCCAAATGCAGCATTTTCATTATTTTATCGCTCTTATGCCTCACACTTCTATTAATGATTCTCAGCATTCTCATTTCCCTGTTCCTAGCTGATATATATTGCTTATTCTGCTTTTAGATAATTTGAAACTAACATGCCTACATCTTTTTCCTCTTCAATGACATCCATTTTCCTATCTCCAATTGTATCCCTGAAGTATCACATCCAGACCATATTTGCGTAACCCTACATCATTATTCATAGTTGAAAGACATCTGCCATCGACCAGCCATCTTTTTTAGGTCCTCCAAATCTAGATTATTATTGCTAGATCGATCACTACTGTTAGCCACTCCTACCAATTTGATATCATCAGCACATTTGAACACCCCATTCCTCAGCCCTACCTCAGCGTTATTCACAAAGATGATAAAGAGAAGTGGCTCTAGAGAGGCCTGTGGGACTCTACTCAGAACATCATCCCATTCATATTTACATCCATTTACCACTACAATTTGTTCCGTCACTTAACCATGCTTCAATCCAACCTAGATCCTTGCCATCAATCCCATGCTGCTCTAGTTGCTGAATCAGACGCCCGTGTGGAGCCCAATCAAAAGCCTCGTTAAAGTCCAATTACACAGCATCCATCCTGCTTGGATTGTCTACTGCTTTGGTTATGTACTCCAGAAACTCCAATATGTTGGTTGATCAAGATTTTCGAGTTCGAAATCCATGTTGGGTCCCGTAGAAGGTTGTGCCCACCTAGATGAGTCTGAATATTCTGTTTGAAAAAAATGTTCTAGTATCTTGCAAACTATTGAAGCCAAACTGACTGGTCTGCAGTTTCCCACACATTTCATACTTCCCTTTTGAAAATCGGTGCGTTGCCTTCCGCTAATCTTCCGTTACTTCAGAATACTCCATATAACGCCTGAAAATGATACTTAGGGAACTGCCGATGCTTTAGCAAACTCTACTAAGATCCTTGCATACATATCATCTGACCATATATCACACCCATCTTTGGCTTCCTCCTTTCATTTCATTGCTTTGCTCACATACAAGAGCATCCCACCTCCTGCCCTTGCGTTCCAGAGAGCTGGTGTTTCCACTAATTTATGTTGCCACCCGGACACGGCTGTGTGTGTCAGACGGCGGCGCATCAGACGATATCGGCGCATCAAAGTCGATATCGGCGCATCTGAGCAGTCGGCCGGGCCGGACTGCGGACCCGGCGGCTCGTGTGATCCTCCAGCCGGCCGGCGAGGGGTGCGACGGGCTGCACCTCGGTCCGGTGCACGGGCTCGGGCTGTTCGTGCGAACCGGGCGGCAGGTGTGGCGGCCGCGTGCCTGTGCCGCCCGCCGCGGCGCCGGCCACGTGGGCCGGACGTGCTGGCGCACCAGGTGCGCCTGTCCCCCCGCCACGGCCCGGGACGCGGTGGGTGGGCCACGTGGGTGGACGTGCTGGCGCACCAGGTGCGCCTGTCCCCCCGCCACGGCCCGGGACGCGGTGGGTGGGCCTCGTGGGTGGACGTGCTGGCGCACCAGGTGCGCCTGTCCCCCCGCCACGGCCCGGCACGCGGTGGGTGGGCCACGTGGGTGGACGTGCTGGCGCACCAGGCGCGCCTGTCCTCCCGCCGCGGCCCCGGCCACGTGGCCGGACGTGCTGGCGCACCAGGCGGGCGGGACCGGCCGCAGACGGCAGGTGCGGCGACGCCGGCCGCCCGATGACGCGCCGCCGGGTTCAGGCCCGCCAGTTGGCTGCCCCCTTCGGCTGACGAGCGCTGGTTCGCTGGCCCCGCCGGCCGACGCGCCGGCCGGTCGTTCCCCTATCGCGCCGCCGCGCCGCCGGCCGTTCAGCTCCAGCACGAACTGCAGCTTTTTGCAGACGGCCGCCACACATTCCATGGCGCCGCGGCGACCGTCTCGAGCGGAACACGATGGCAGGATCGCAGGGTGGCAGGGCTGGGGAAGCGGCAGGACCGCATGGTGACAGGGCTGGGGAAATGGCGGGACCGCAAGGTGGCCGCAGGGCTGGGAAACGGCAGGACCGCATGGTGGCAGGGCTGGGGAAATGGCGGGACCGCATGGTGGCAGGGCTGGGGAAATGGCGGGACCGCATGGTGGCAGGGCTGGGGAAATGGCGGGACCGCAAGGTGGCCGCAGGGCTGGGAAACGGCAGGACCGCATGGTGGCAGGGCTGGGGAAATGGCGGGACCGCATGGTGGCCGCAGGGCTGGGGAAATGGCGGGACCGCATGGTGGCAGGGCTGGGGAAATGGCGGGACCGCATGGTGGCCGCAGGGCTTGTTGCATCTGATGGCCGCCCCGGCCGGACAGGGACCGCCTCGGGCAGAGCCGGCCGACTGGACCACAGCGTCGCCGTCTGACGGCCGGCGCAGGCCTGACGAGCGGCGCAGGCCCGGCGGCGCTCACCGCCACGTGGTGAGCGCCGCCGCACCGGACGCCGTCACAAAAACTGGAGCGTTCGCCCGCCTGGAAGGTCGGCGTCCGATCCGCCGCGCGGCCGGCCGGCGCACCAATGGCCGTGCTTCGCGCCAAATTGCGCAGTACGCGCCGCGTGACGTCACGACGCAGCGTGCGACGTGGGACGCGCGCAAGAAATGACGTGGTCGGGGCAAAGGTGGGTGGGAGCCGGCATCCACATGGAAGCGAACGTGGGAGCGCCGCTTTTCGAGCACTCCTTTTTGCGGGCGCCAGCACTGGGCTGTGGAGGTACGCCCGGTCATTTCGGTTGAGGCCGCCGTACATGTTCCCGGTATCCACGTTCGATACAGGCACATTTGAACGGAACCAACTGTACATTGCCGGAAACGTCCAGCCATTCTTCAGATTGAGAACCTCCATTATGTCGGAGCGGAAGCTAGAATTCCACGTACCCCACAGGCTCACTGTCGAGTGGAAAATCGAATCCGGATTAACCCGACAGCACGTGTCAGAAAGCGCCCCTTGCAGGTGCGGAGAGAACCGGAAATTAAGAAGAACTGGTCTTCATGTTGTGAAAACCTGCCTTCTATCCCAACAGTGAAAATTATTCAACAAGTCTCTAACTGGGCTTCGACATGCGAACAAACCAGGGATTGCGACACGACGCACCAGTGCGCAAGTTGGGCTGACTATTTGAATGATACTCTGCAGTTTAGAGTATCCCATAGGGGCTCCATTCATGTTAAAAAAAAAAAGGGGGAGGGAAAATAAAAAAAAAAAAGGCTTCAATTAAGGGTTTTTTAGCAAAAGAAAAAGGCTCCCCTCTTGGGGGGGGGGGGCCCCTTTTTAAATTATTTAAAAAAATATTAAAAAATTTTTTAAAAAAAAAAAATTTTTTTTTTTTTTTTAATTTTAATTTAGGGATTAATAAAATTTTTAATAATTATATAATATAAAAAAAAAATAAAAAAATTTTTTTTTATATTTTGGGGTTTATCTAGGTTTGGTTTTGAAAATTCTTTTGTGAAATTTATTTGTTTGGATATGGGGGGGGGGGGAGAGGGGGGGGGAGTTTTAGGGTGTTAAAAAAAAAAAAAAAAAAAAAAAAAAAATTATAATATATATTAAAAAAAAAAAAAATAGGGGGGGTTTTTAATATTAAAAAATAATAAAATTTTATAATTTTTTAATTTATAAGAAGAAGAGAAGTATTGACAATCAATAATGTATTGGCAACTCAGGAGCTTGTAAAGCATTACTGCATTGTCGAGGATTATGGAGCAGAGTAAACCATTCCCCTTGCCTTAACAGTCTTGGAGCCAGCGGAACGCTCTCCGCCTTGCTTGGCACCCAGTTTATACCCATTGAGCATCGGAGGAAAAATTAACTCCCCGGATTGTAGTCTATAGTTGTAGTAGGCGGAGTACGATAAACGCCCAGCAATGTAAGGCAATGTCTAGCATGGGATTTATTAGGTTTTATTGGAAAGTCACTATGACAGTATCAGCAATAATTATTTCAATCTTGGTTGTGTTTTTGACTGACAAGTTTGGCAAACACGGATACAGAACGAGAGGGTTGACTTAAGCCTATTTTGTCCCTGTTTTGTCCACAGAATTGCAGAAAATCGCTGCATGTCACCTTTACCCCTAATATTCGGCCATCTTTCTTTCTTCTTGAACCGTAGGATGTGCAACTGGTTGGGGTGTCCAGTAACTATTTGTCCAGGCTTGTAGCATCTTCCCTATACAGGCCTAACACAGATTGGCCCCGGTGGCTCTTGTTAAGTCTGAACACTTAACGGTAATGCTTTGCTGCTTTTTCAGTAACAATGCTCGGTTACAGAGGTGACAAGCTCAATGCATCTCATTGCCAACCATAGAGCCAGTGCAGATGATCTATAATGTTCGGCCGATTTTGACCACATCGGCCAAACGGGATCGCCACAAGTAGCCAGACGCCAATTTTCGTACGGGAAGACAACTCACGAACGAGTTGAGCGGGATCCGATAATGGACAGACGGCTGCGACTGGACGCGGCTGCGAGGCGACCGATCGACGCCGGACCCGATGGCCTCGAGCAGGCCGGCCGAGGCTCGGTCGGCGCCAGAGCGGGCCGGCCGCCCCCGCCGCCGCGCGCGCCGGCGCCGCCACATTCCGGGCCGGCCATCACGCGCCACGCCGCCCCGCCGCCGCCGCCGCCGCCGCCGCGTTCCTAACGGGCGTCCGGCCCGCCACGGCGTCCGTCTGTGCGGCCGGCGGCCGGACCGGCGGCCGCGCCGGCACCGGCCGCCGCCCGGCGCCAAGGCCGTCCCGGCTCGTCCCGGCCCCGGCCGGCGTAATTACCGGCCGCCGTAGAGCCGCGATACGTCCTCCCTGCACGTACGGTACTTCTGCGAATATTCTGCGAATGCAAATACGGAACCCTGCGCCATATTACTGAGAGATCTACGAAAAACGAGTGGCCTCAGATGATTACCGAAGGGCATTGCGACATCCATGAACGCATCTCCTTTGGTCTGAAACTGCAGCCTCTGGATTACAAATCGCACGCTACCGACATCGCCATCCACTCCGGCGGCACATTGCGTCACCCACTCCGGTGGCGACTGCACCATCTACTCAACTGGCGAATCACACGCTACTGACCGCACCATCCACTTCAGCTCGAATTTCTTGGCGCAAAGTCGAAAGTTTTCTTGATTTTTGTCACACTATTTACCGTCGCAAAAGCGTTACAGGATCAACGACCGTTCACGACGCAAGTTTTATGTCCTGTTTAATTTCTAAAAAATCACCGCAAACTTGCGGAGATGCGGTCTTGGCATTGCGAAAAATTTGGCACGAAAGCTCTGCGGGCTGGTAGGCTGCCATGGTGTGGCAAGTCGCGTGGGCGGCGGCTCAGCCTTCCAGCGTGCTTCGGCCGGGGCCGAGAGGGATCAGCGTCGGCTCGGCTAACGGTTCCCGTGCAGATGGCGCCACCGGCCAGTGACGGCCGCGCCCGCCGACGAGCCCCCGGCACGCTGCGCCCCGTACACACGGCCGCCGGACCGGAGAGAATTCCCGCGGGCCGACTACATGTTTACCACCTTACATGGTAATCGCTCCGGCCCCGCCGCCAGACATGTGTACCACCGAGCCGTAGATTGCGGAGGCTTTGCGCATGCGTGCCCCGCGATGCGAACGTTCGCCCCTTGCGTCTCGGGAGTGTCATTAGAGTGAGGGACGACATCACCACACGGTGGCAGGCTGAGAAAATTCGCCCGCACAGTGCCGTCGCGCCACCAAGTGCCCAGTGTATTCCACTCGTGAGCGCATCCTGCCGCTTCGGAGATGTGTCAACGTCTTCAACTGAACAAATAGTTGTATCTATTCAACATAGTTCCAAATTGCCGGCACTGTTCTACACCGTAGGTAAACAAGTTGTGAGCTATCTCCATAGACCATAGGCGTCACAATGGACGTGGGTGCCGTTTCATGGACACTATTGGAAGAGGGCGGACGTAGTACATTCGTAGAACACCTATACATTCGGGCTGAATGAGAAAACGGCCGGCCGAAGCCACAAACAGGAAACCAACGGAAGCCAGCGGAAGCCGACAGAAACCAACGGAAGCCTGCTGAAGAGGATGCTGAAGAGGGGCTGATCGGACTTCTTCCGTTTTCCGGTCCGGCGACAGCCTTGGCGGACGGCCACATCATTACCCCGCCTACGGGGTACTCACACACACTTGGGGTACTCACAAACATTTCGGGTGCACACACACACACACACACTTGGAGTGTCCCACATACTGGAAGTACTCACATACTCTTGTGGTACTCATACACACTTGAGGTACTCACACACACTTCGGATGTTCACACACACTTTGGGTACTCACAAACACTTGAGGTACTCACACAGACTTGGGACACTCGTACACACTTGGGATGTTCACACACACACTTGTGCTACTCACACACACTTCGTCTACTCACGCACACTTGGGATTATCACACACACTTGGGCACTCACGCACGCAAACCGGGACTTGAGTACACATACTCGGGCCTGACGTGTACGCACTCGAACTTAGCGTGCACACATACACACATAGACACAGACTTAACGCACCCATACATACATCTGGACTTGATGTGGATTCGCTGACCTGAAATGTTCACACCAGGGCTTGGCATACTAACACTCACCACGACGTACATACCTGCATCAATTGAAGGCAGGAAAAAAACATACCCGTGACAATGGACGGAAAATTAGCTGAACACTTAAGGTCGAAACCCCATTAATTTGTACGTTAATTCTAATGCTTGCCGAATTGAGTCCGGATTTTGTTTGTGTTCAATGTGATAGCAGCGAATCAGTATTTAGTCTGCAGTCCCGTTATGGTGCCACCATATCTTTTTATGCATCAGGTCGGTGTGAGGAAAATGAAACCTACCGGCTATGTATACTTCCTTCAGGAATGCATTTTTCCCCAGAGTACCCAGAGTCTCAGAAAGGGGGCACCTTTCCGTAACAGGAGAACCACAATGTCATACCGACTTACCAGTTGCACGGTATCGTCTGCGAACCATGTTGCGACATTCAAAGTTTTGAAATACTTGCATGCTCGGGCGCAACTCATGACTCAGTCCGTGGCTTGGTTTGTGTCTAGATTCGTGGTTCGATCTGTGCTTTGTTTTGGTTGGTGGTCTGCTCCGTGGGTTGGTCGATGGTTCAGTCCGTGCCCTAGTCGGTGGTTGAGTCCGCAGTCTGGTCCGTGCGCGAGTCGGCCAGCGTTCGACTCGTGGTTCGGTCGGCGCCTTCTCGGCCGGAGGTGCAGCTGCACGCCGGCCGTCGGGCTGTCGACGGCGGAGCGGGCCGACTCGGCGCGGCCGGGCCGTCCGTTACTTGAGCCGGCGCACCGGTCCACGGCGCCTACTTTCTCGTGGCGGCGGCGGCCGCGGCGTAGTTTCATTCATGCCTGTCGCCGGACCGTCCGACGCGCCGCTCCCACCTGGCGGCCGCCGCCCGAAGCTGGCGCCGAGAGCCGGCTGTGTCGGGCGTGGCACGGAACACGTGACACGTGCACGTGACACGAACACACGGTCCGGCACGTGACACGGAACACGGCCCGGCACGTGACACCATGGGCACTCGGTCCTGCACGTGGAACGGTGGTTCAGGCCGGTACGGGCCCAGCACACAGCATAGCGGCTGGGATCGATGTTGCCTCACGTCAAGAAATCATTTCAGGATATTGGACTCCGCGCAGTGCCACATACAACACATGACGCAACCGGAGCGGGCTCCTACAACACGCGACGCAACTGGAGCTAGCTTCTACTACACATGACGCAGCCGGAGTGAATCTACAAATACATTTCATATCTGTTTTTGTTACATAAAGTTCTCGTGAAACAACTGGAGCGGGCTCCTACTGAATCCGGGATCGAATTTCACCAAGATTGTAATCAAAGTTCAATTCAGTTTGAACCGGGGTCTGAATTCAAACCCGAATTGAACTCCCACCTGCGCGAGCGTCAGTGTCCTAAGATTTGCCTCGCTGGACAGCTGTATTGGTAAATTCCTGCCTTTCTGAGGACGTGACATCTGACCGTGAGTGCTGAAGCAGCTAGTCACAGCACTGTATTCCACTTGGCATACTGAAACTGACAACGTCACATGCTATGTATCCACAACATGATGTTGGTTTCCATTCTGTCGTGAAAATTAAGCATGTTTCGCACGTTTTGAGAGCATAGTGTTTTCAGAAGAATGTGAAAATTGACCAGCTGAGACCACCTTGTTGATGCAGCTGAAACATATCAGAAAGAGGCACTGGCAATCCTTGGTTAAGACACTATAGTATGATGTCAATACTTTGTTCATTAATTATGTCGAGGAGCTTGAGAATGTTAAGCTTGATAAGCAATTAACTTGCATGACTTAATTTATATTTTATTGACAACCCGAATAACTCGTTTCTGCAACATAATAATCTTGTCGAGCATAGTGTGATATGAACGTCCCCAGGCAACACCACAAGAATATAAATATGACAGGATTAAGCATAAATAAAGAAGCAGCAACTATGTCGATAGAATGTACCTATATATTCCAATAATTCCAATACTTCTGCTAATTTTTGGAGGAAATGGCATTGATACGCCTTTTTCACTTTATACTTTCATCAATACACGCATCTAGATACCTTATTAAGTTCTGCCCTGCTGTATGCACATGATTTATTTTGATATAAAATGTATCATGACTTCCTGGGAAGTATTTCATAGGCAGACTTTTCAGCGTTATATCAATATGCTCATATATGTTGGTATAAAATCATGCTATGATTTTGGGAACTAACTCATGTACTTTACTTTATATACATACATATTTATATGTATATATGTATATATGTATATATATATAATTTTATATATATATCTATATATATAAATATATATACATATATACATATATATGTATATATACATATATATACATATATATATATATATATATATATATATATATATCCAGTTCACCACCTATTGTCGGAAAATGTATTTCATTTATCAGGTATTTGTTGTTATCAACAAAGCACGTTGGAGTAGTCTATGTACTTTACTTTTAGTTATAATTTCATTCGAATACCTCCATGTTTTTTCTATAATTTTTGCAGTCCCGAAATTACCTCTAGTAAGATAATCGTTTTGTATCACTAAGCATATCGTAAATCATGTTCCAATACATTTTTTTAGTACATAAGTTTTTGTGCGTAATATATTTTGCATATAGCTCATTGCTTTTAACATAGAAGTGCAAGCGTTACTCATGGCTGATTTTTTTCTTCCACGGGATCGAAACGTTTTAGTTAATTTTAAATTACCTCATTCATATACACAAATAAGTTTCCTCCGCGTTTAATTCGCATCAGTTTCAACTTGAAAGGTCTCTAAGTTGTTTATCAGATGATCATTTAATTCATTTACTTTGTTCGTATCAAATACTGTAGCTGTATGTCTTGTTTTAAATGCACTTTCACATGACGACAGATGAAGAAAAACATGAAAATACTCTGATAAATCATAAAGTAAAAATCCTGAATTGTTAAAGAAACTAATATCGTTAGTCAATATATCATCTAAAAGGGCATCTGAATTATGAAATATCCCAGTTGCTTTGGAAACAGTCCATGCAAATTTAACATGAGACTAAGGTTGATATTGCAGTGGTATTTCAAGAGGTTGCAATTGAAGTTTTCTGGTATGACACAGGTGCATTCAGTCTTTTCCAATGAGTCAAGCATTTTCCATGTAATCCATGGATAAAGCATGTCCCAAACATAGAGGACTATATATGTATGTACTATATATGACTATACTATGACTCCTGGATACTATGAAACTTTGCAATAACAAGCACACATATGTTGGTGAAGGTACATACCAGCCCGGAAATAATAGGAAATCACATCAGTTTAAGAGGTGATAACTAAGATGATACCGTGCATGCACACTATACAAAGGGCACGCAAGCACGAAAATACTGACTGTTAATCACCACTGGATTATTTTTGCAATGTGCCTTGTTGCTTTCATGGCTGTGATCTCTCCTGGAAATCGTCGGGATGGCTCAAATCATTATTCAGGTGGTTCAAAAGAAAGTTAGATTGTCTTGATCCATCCCCCCAAAAAAACATGCAAAACGACACCCCTGCTGGGAAAGCTTTCGTGGGGCTCCGCGGCCACGAGAAGAAAAAAATATCAACGACAATGCGAATTCCATTGTTTCCAACCATGGCCTTAACACGTCAATCATTTAGTGGGAAAATGCAAAATAGATTTCTGGAATCGGATAGGATTTTTAGACGTTTGCGATATCGAAATCAAGCTGACTGAGTGGTCTGCATGCTTCTGGCAACACTGCCCGAGACTCAGGTACTTCCGAGACACCGTCTTGTGGGGAACTGCAGTCACTGAGATGCTGGGGGTAAGGTGTAATGCGGAACATCAATCACATAACCTCCCAGGCGGCAAATCCAAAGCGGCACGCGTGGCCGGCGGGTGGAAGCAGAATGACCAGGCTGCTGCGGCGGTGATAGGCGGCCAAAATCAGTGGTCATGCCACCCGACGGCTTTTTCGCTTAGCCCTATTACGGTAGGCCTCTTTTAGATCGGAATCTGTATGGGGAATGGGAGGGATTCCGCCCCCTAAGATCTCGAAATCTTTTGAGCCGATTTGCAAACTGGATAGCTCAAGTCCGCGACATCGCTTCTGAGGGCTGGCCGGCGCCTTACCGGACCCAGTCCACAGCACATCGCTCCTGAGAGCTAGACAGAGACACACGGTCCACGGAACCACTATGCAGTCTGGAAATACCCGTACATGTCGTCCACACTCACTGCACTTCTGAGGGCTGGGCAACGACGCACGAGCCAGGGAACCACCAGTTTGTCTGGAAATACCCGTGCACGTTGATTATGCATCCAACTAGCAGCCACCTGCGGTTGAAGTGCGCACCTGTCCGGGAAGTGGATGGATTTCGTGCCACGACTGCATTCATTAATACTTCACAAAGCAAATATCATGCTACATATCGACGTGGCGATCTATCAGCTTATTAAGCAAAGATCACTCGATTGCGCAGGGAAAACGTGGCACGTGCTTTCCCAAACATCCAAAAACATCTGTCGGTTAATTTTTAGGTTCCCAGAACGTGCCTACGTTCAGTTTGACTTCATTAGAATTGATTGCTTTCTGACACAAGATTAGTGAGAGCCGACGTTAGTACGCGGGCGCCGGGATATAAGAACTGACGCTAGTACACGGTACAGGAAAATAAGAACTGACGTTAGTACGTGGGTGATGGGATGTAAGAACTCACGTTAGTACGTGGGTGCTCTGATGTAGGAACTGACGTTAGCATGCGGACACTGGAATGTGCTGGCGCCAAAACTGGCTATTGAAACTTTCACGCGTTTATGTAGTAGGCTACGCGTTTAACTACCGTTTAACTACCGTCAAACTACCATCACGCGTTTAACTACCGTCATAAATGTAGCAGGCTTCCTTTGGATCGTCTTAGTCTCGTTGATTGTTGTTGGTGTTGTTCAGTCTATTAATAGTGTTGGTAAGTTAGTTACTGCGTGTTCATGCTTCACGAGACTTAACACCTGCCAGGCAGGTGTTAAGTTTTCGCATCCTGGGCCAATCTAATACAATGCAATATACACTTCAGTCACTGGCACCGGAACGTCCGGATCTTTCTTAATACAACGAAGAATGGCTCTTAAGTGCTCATGGGTTTTAGACATTGCGTGAGACGAAATGTACGACCATCAATATACCAGAAGGTGCTGAGTGTACATCAAAAGTAGCGTTCGGGATTCTGCTATATTACTCAATAATATAGCATAATATAGCATAATATAGCATAATCACGTATAATATCCGGGGAGTGATATAGCATAATCCCGAACGCTACTTTTGATGTAAACTCAGCACCTCCTGGTATATTGAGGGTCGTACATTTCGTCTCACGCGATTTTTCTTAACACCGATATTGATTTAACAACGAGAGCACTTCATGAATCGATTATTTCCAGCCAACGCCATAGGGGCATGCTAGGCTACCGGATTTATCTCCAACCCCCAGACTGACTCCGGGGAAGGGAAGTGGCGTCGTACGACGGTGAAACCCCTCATATGATATCAGTATTATAATAAAGTTGACAGCCGTGCTACACCCTGAACTAAAGTGGATCCCATTAGACATAGTAGGCCCGAACCATGCCATTATCATGTCAACCATCATCAGCTCTTCAAACCATGCCAACCATCATCAGCTGTCATGACCCCCGAGAGTGAGGGCCGACAACTGTCCTGACTCCCAAGAGTAAGGGCAGACAGCTGTACTGACTCCAGAAAGTGAGGGCCGATGGCTGTCCTGGCGCCCGAGATTGGGCGCCGACTACTATTGACATCCATCCCATCACCAGCTGGCGGTTGGGTGCATGTCAGCGGTCGTGTTTAGGAGAGGAATGACGGCTGTGGTGTTGCGTAGGGGGATGACGGTTGTCGTGCTGAGGAGGGGGATGAAAGTTTGTTTAGGAGAGGGACGGCTGTGGTGTTGCGTAGGGGGATGACGGTTGTCGTGTTGATGAGGGGATGACAGTTGTCGTGTTGTGGAGGGAGAAGATGGTTCTATTAGGAGTGGGATGATGGTTGTAATGTTAAGGGTGGGGTGGGGTCGAGGGGGGGGTGACAGTTGTCGTGTTGTGGAGGGGGATGGGGGTTGTCGTGTTGAGGAGAGGGATGACGGTTGTCGTGCTGAGAACGGGGTTGACATTTGTGTTGTGGAGGGGGATGACGATTCTATGAGGAGTGGGATGACGATGATCGTGTTGAGAAGTGTTGAGAAGGGGTGACAGTTGTGTTGAGGAGGCCGATGACGGCTGTGCCATGATTGGGGCGCCTACTGCCTGCGACGCAGCCACTATTTCACTAACTTCTGGGTGTCTGCTGCGTGGATTGGTGCTGCACGCATCGCCAGCCGGTTACAGATGAACACCTGCTGTTATGAGCGTCATCATATATTCTTGATGGAGGTGGGGGTGGTAGAGAGCTTGCAAGTTGACTTTTCCATGCAGTGCCATTAGTGTAGTGCTATATTTCACTTTTAGGGGGGAGGGAGGATGGGTCACTTGTTCGTGTCTGGCGCCATGGTGGGCGCCCGTCCGTAGACATGGGTGTGCATGTACAAAGTAGACATGGACGCCACATGTACATAGTAGACATGGGCGCCACATGTACATAGTAGACATGGACGCCACATGTACATAGTAGACATGGACGCCACATGTACATAGTAGACATTGGCGCCACATGTGCATAGTAGACATTGGACGCCACATGTACATAGTAGACATGGACGCTACATGCACATAGTAGACATGGACGCCACATGTACATAGTAGACATTGGACGCCACATGTACATAATAGACATGGATGTCACCCGTGGGAGCGCTCATGTCTACTTTCTTTCTTGGCCTCCATATTTGGGATTGCCCAGGCAGGTATGAGACCACCACCGTCACCGTACTTGAGTGAAAGTGATGTGATGCGTAATCAACATCACTTGACATCATACACAGCTGCGCGGTTTCGCGCCGCCTTCATATCAGCCTCCGCAAATATGGTTGGAGTCTAAAAAGTTTCATTGCACATGGATTTTATGTATTACTGTACACATCACGTAGCCGTCTTGATGCATTTCGGTAAGATATATATATATATATATATATATATATATATATACATATTACCTCAGGTATATGCGACACATCAGGAGAAGTGATGAACTGACGCCGCTTTACCCCGATTAAGTAATCCATATTCGTTGCACTGTGGAATTAAATTTTTCTATTAACAGAAACTAACAACCTCCGAATTTGATCTAGATTCGTGTTACAGAGATGACCTAGCGAGCTGGAGATGCAGGGATCCGATGTAAGATAGTCGACAAGTTTATCAATTGTTCTCCCTAGATTAAATTGGCTAGTTATTTTCCACGTGAGAAATGTACGAGTATGTCTCAAGCTACTGCGTATGTAAAAGTATCAATTGCTCGCTCTCACAACCATTTCATGCTGCGTGAATTCTTAGGTTAGGTGCCGGATATTTCAATTGACGGTGCAGGCCCACACCAAGTATCGGCCAAAGAGTATCGGCAAGCTTCCACATTAGGTATGGATGCTTGTAGAGATCAAGATGACAGCCAAAGTATCTGCATTATCATCGTGTCACTTCACTTCACCGCATCCGATCTAGGTCAGTGCCACTATATACCATTTAAGCTTATCATGACGACCAGGCACGCTTCTTACGCCAGCCCGATTTCTCCTCAATTTGTTCCACGTCTAAGCGAGACCCATAGCCTCAAGAGACCCAGCAGGGTGTTCGCCGGAGAGCCAGCAGCGGGCTGGTCCTCCGGGCCGCCGCTGACTTCGGGCGTCGCGTAGGCGACCGAGTGACTGTCACCACGGCTGCGACTCCAAAAGAGGCCCATCGACAGTGCCATTTGGAGGTCAGCCGACCGTTACAATCGGCGAGTGATGGCTGTCTGGATGAACAGCGACAGCGCGCGAGATGGCGGTTGGCAACAGGCGCGCGCACGCAACGGGAAAGGCGCCGAAGCCCTTCTCGCTCCTTATGCTAGTTCGAAGTGAAGTTTCCCGAATGATATGATGTATGCTACATTCATTAGGTATATTAGAAATGCTTACGTTGTAATTTTCAACACATCTGCCTAGTACCCTCAGCATTTATGTATCGAAGGAGCGTAAGATATTCAGTCAAACCCGCTCCTTTACTTTCTCAGTTAAGTGGGACTATGACATCAAGTGCGACTCGACACTGCTGATAACCAGGTATGCAAACGGCACAATACGTTGCGAAAAAAATGGTGAGACTGGGATATGATTGCCCGACGCACTCATTTCAAGGCTACTTTGTCAACGCACACTGCTTTTAACTACCTAGTTTCGTTGTTTTCGCTGTGCCGTTGTGGCATTAATTTTCTAGCCTCGCTTGCAAGCACCACTTCAGTTTTGTTTGGAAGACGTTTCTTCTTCGGTATGAGGAATTTTAAAGGCGTTCCTTGACCATCAACTATCCGAACTAACGTTCAATTTTGGCCATTCAATGGAGGTGGGGGGGGGGGGGCGAAGGGCCCCACTGTCTCTATGCTTCAACTTGTCGTGTTGAAACCGTCGATTCATCACTAAGCATCTCAACTACCATCGACACTGACAGGAATCCATTATAACGGTACTGACCGCAGCTCAAGAGGTGCGCCTGACTCCCCGGCCGCACCCTGACCGTTCCGCAAGACCCTGTAGCGTGACCGGCACACCTTACCTGGCGGTAGCGATCGCCCGGCCCACCGTGCGCCACTGTAACCGGGCGCCACCCTCCAACCCCGCCCGGCCCCCCGGCGCCGACGACGCCTCTTTTTGTCTGGTTTATGCGGCACTCACCGGGAGCGGCCAGAGTCGCCGGTCCTGTTGTAAGGATCGGCCCGGTCACGTGAATCGCCGCGGGCGTCCTTCGCCACGAGCTCGGGACCGGCCCGGCTCGCCGAGTTCGGGCGGCGTACTGCGGGGACCTGGGACGGCCGGGTCTGGGGAATGGAGACCTGGGACGGCCGGGTCTGGGGAATGGAGACCTGGGACGGCCGGGTCTGGGGAATGGAGACCTGGGACGGCCGGGTCTGGGAAATGGAGACCTGGGACGACCGGGTCTGGGAAATGAAGACCTGGGACGACCGGGTCTGGGAAATGGAGACCTGGGACGACCGGGTCTGGGAAATGAAGACCTGGGACGACCGGGTCTGGGAAATGGAGACCTGGGACGAGCGGGTCTGGGAAATGGAGACCTGGGACGACCGGATCTGGGAAATGGAGGCCTGGGACTGCCGGGTCTAAGAAATAGGATCTTGGGCTCCCGGGTCTAAAGCATGGGATCCTGGGACGGCCGGGTCTGGGACAAACGGCTCTCGGAAGTGCAGCTCTGGCACAGTCGGTCCAGACGGTGGAAGGGTGGCTCTGAATGGTTTTACGGATAAACAGAAGCAGAGTTCACCAAATAATCTGCCCAGTTAGACATTGGAGCTAAGAACGTATGAGTTAGACTGGTCATACAGCGCTTAGTTAAAAAGTTGTCTGGCAAGTGAATGAAGCTGTCTCCTAAAAAGGGCAAAGTTTTTTTTCTCGTTTTGCTACTATTCTCGCCTTCTGTTAAAGCTGATCGCGTTTAGAAAACTGAATCCAGACGTGTCCCTTGTTCGCGTCTTTTTAATGCGGACATGGGAGCAAATGAAAGTCAGGGATGTCCTGCTGTTGCTTCTTGATATTTCTTTCTTTATCCTTTCTTTTTTTCTTTGTTGCTGTTTTGTTTGCTTTTGCACCCTCCATGAGAATGATAAGATGTGAATGGCGTGAGAGTCAAATGATGAGCCTTGCTTGTCAATGAAGAACACTCTGAGTATTAGGCAGGTTAGTTTGTGAATTATTACTGCAATGAGTTGCACATACTTTGTAGCAGTAAAAACTGCATCCTGTCTCGTCTTTAGCTGATTTATTACTTCATATATATTTATTTATTTATATATTCATTCATTTATCTATAAGCTCAAGGACCTTCAGGGTCACACAATGTAGAATGCTAACTTTTGTAACCCTAGCTCATACTGCTGATGACCCAAAGTTTCCGTTGATTTAAGCAACTAGACTCTAGCAACGTCAATCTTTTATTTCTTTTTTATACTGTGGTATGGGACGTAATTTTCAACACCAACTCTCTTGCCAATCATATAACTTTAACTGGAACATTGTTGAACTAATAGTTCTAGTTTGAGTCAGGAGTTCGCTAGGAAACCAAATACACCTCTCGTTCTTGAAAAAGCAACCTTCTTTGGCAGAAAGAAACAAGGCAGGACATTTACATTTAGCAGGGTTGCATTTTAACCTGAATACTGTACTCGCATGTAATTTGTGATGGCTTCAAATGCACCCGGCGATATATATGTGTGTATTAAAATTGATATTTAATCAGGCTTTACTTCAGCCGTAAAGAGCAGATCAAAATCAGCATGAAAATAATGTACTCGAATTTCGAAGCCTTTTGCTGCAATCAATCTTTTGCTGCAGCCAACCTAAAACTGTGCTGCCACCGGTAATAATTTTCAGCACCTAGAAATGACCTACAATCAAGAAATGAGAAGGTGCAATAGAAGTTGGATTGAGTATGATACGAAGGGAGTGGACCAACAATCTACGACGACGGCGCACGAACAATTCTGAACAAGCACGGCATTATTCGTCATTGCTTCTGTTGCATTGCATCACTTACGTTGACGGGCATAACTACCTTGCCAGCGGCCTTCCGGCGGCCTTCCATTCCTTGACCTGATTACCTACCACCGTCCTTGTTGCAGTCTACTGAGCCGGCGCCGACTGGCAGCAGTGCTCTAGACTGCAGCTTTCCTAATCTCGAAGTACTTTGCCATTCGGCCCACTGATTTCCTCACCTCAATCCCGTGAAATACGAGCCACCAGCTGCGAAGATGTACTTTTAAGTGAGTATAAATAAGTAAATACAATAACGGGTGAATGCGCTTTCGCAAGCGTTTTGCCTTCACCTTCTTCTAAGTGTGGTCAAGATCTGCAATGTGCTCTACATACCAGGTGAAATCACACCATGGAAATCATGCCATAGAGAACCGTTTCACTCAGCTGAAATGAAGCTAAAAATGCCAGGAAATGTAGCTCTCGACCAGACAATCTTAGAGATGACAAGGCATGCACTAAATACAGTTTTCGTACTCTGCATAACCTCGTTGACGTTTCGGTGTTTTCACTTCGGAAAATATTGCAAGGAAGGCGAGAAACCTAACATGTTGATGCCGTGATAATTTTCATTTTGTAGGCTGAGTTATTCGCCTCATTGACCCAGTTACGGCCACTTGTTGCGCTGCAGTTGCACCTGTATAGTTCGGGAGCACAATTAAAACATTCCTGGCAAGAGATGGGGCAACTATATAATGCAGCGCTAATAATTTATGGGATTTCAAGAGCCGAGCAGCATTTGCTTGAAATGGACAAAACCAATGGACGAACACTAAATTAAATGGAAGCACACCAAAATATACACAGCTCTTTTTGCGTTATCTCTAATTACATTGCGTCATGTTGTTCTATCTCCTGTTAATCTTCAGATATTTATTTTTCCTAGTAAAATAAAGCAACCAAAAAATCGGTTCCCTCCGCGTGACTCAAGCCACCACGAATCACTCGTCAAACTGAGGCGTGGAATCGATGTCAATTTGAAGGGACGGATCGGCACAACCATGCCACAAAAGACCATCAACTTGAAGTCGAGAACAAACAAGCACATGAGCACACTAACATGCATGCAAATAAGTGGGTGTATTAAGCACAGGGTGGGTGGCGAGGACTGGACTCGTCCTCATTTTTCGGTTTATTTTAGTTGTCTCTGACTGGAGAGACGTGTCCCTCCGACTGGAAAGCGCCTTCCCCCAGCATAGTCGACTTCGCTTCCACACCCTTGACATTTTCGGCCGAAGCACCCGTTTGAGTACAAAGATCCCTTGAAGGTACTCGAGTGCACCCACCGCTTGGAACTTTCTACGTGAGCGGCGCCCATTCGTAGAAATGGTGCTCCTGTTAAAATCGCCACCTCCACACTTTTCACGCCGACTTTATCTCCCTGTACATATCGTGCATCTGTATTGCACAGACTGAACATTGGGACCCCTCTTACAACACGAGTTGAGCGTGCAATCAGCAGTATCCTGCTGCCGAACACGCTGACCGGACGGCGGCCGGCACATTTGGGGAAGCGAGACAGGACCGCTCAGCTCTGGACCCCCTGCCCCCCCTCGGCACCACAGCTGACTGACCTTCCACGAACACGTTCAAAGCCCGGGTTGCGAGCGGTGGTGTGATGCGTGGGCAGCCCGGGTGACCTTGGTGAACCTTTTCGGTCCGGTTTGACACTGCCTGGCGGGGTGACTGCTGTCACTGTGCGCGGGAAGGGCACCGGGGCCGGAGGGACAGGGCTCGTAGCAACAGCGCTCTGCCCGGAAAATGGCGCTGCTATGACCGGCGACGGACGTGTGGATACCAGCACGGGTGTTGATATCGGAAGATTGTTGGAGGGAGGGGAGGAATGATACATCAGGCAATGCGCAGGCCGAAATGGATTGTGAGGGGGGGGGGACATAGAATCACATGTAAAAATATAAATTATTGTGTGGGGGAGGGGAACAACGAACATTTGATGAGCACTTGCCCCCTCAAAAGTATATAAAACATCACCCCTGGCTAGCAGGTTAACGGTGGAGCGATGACGTGGGCTGGTAAGATGATCGAGAGATGACGTAGGCCAACACAGAGATAATATATAAAGATTAAATGGTGTAGTAAAGAGGTGATCGAGAGGTGAAGTGTTGCAATGAAAAGATGGAGGGGTGGCGCGGGTGGCAGGGGTAGGGAGACAGCACAGAGAAGTAGATGACGAATGTGATAAGGAAGAATGAAAACTCAGTGATAAAAGGGTATGGAATTAAAATGTGATACATGGCCAGGGTAAGGAGTTATGGTGATGTGGTTAGGCCAGGAGACGTGATGAGAAGGAACAACTAAACGGCGGCAAGGAAGCGACAGGGAAGTGCAGACAAATATTGTAGTGGGTTCGCAAGAGTTCGAAGAGACGAACAGAAAAATATAGACGTAATAAAATCAAAATAACATATATGCTTGAAGGTGCAGGATCTCGATGGAGATCAGGGAAAAACTCACACCTCCCGCGAAATATGCAGGTCGATTCAAACCGTGTTGCTCTTGTAGATAATAATTGATGTATATTGTGAACATGATACTACTCATGTAGATTCGAGAATAACATTTGAGGGGTTCATTTAGCACCATGTTTGTTTTCGCTTTATGCCAAGCATCTTTTATTACTGTACCTAAGGCACTAAGCAAAACCCAGATTACCATGTACTTAGAATTTCGCTTTGTCATGACAAGTTCCGGATAACTGTATTGAATATTTCCAAATGTATAAATGAGAACACAGCATTTTTTTGAACTCAAGAAGATAGTCGTTACGAACGTGGGTGCGAATCTGCACATATTGGAATCTAGCCGTATTATTGCATTAAATGTATGCCTATGCTGAACTCACAGAATCTCGCCCGTCACTGGGTAGCGCTAATGGCTAATGACAATGTCTGCACTGATCTCTTGCTTGTTTGTTTATTGGGTGGTTCTCGTTGCACTGTATGCACGATCACGGCAAACGACGCCGCCCACACTTCTTCGCCTGCGGACCGCGGGATTAGAAAATGTCCCGATCAATGCGAGCGTTGAACGCGGAACCTGTGATGCCCGGAGCTCGACACCTTAACCACTCGGCCACCCCCGCCCCGCCTACGCTGATATCACATCGTCTCGGCTGTCTCCGGGCGGCGCTACCGGCTGACGACATGCTGATGGACTAGGCCGACTGAGGGTGGCCGGATGTCGCCGGGCCGACTGCGGCGGTCCTGCCCTGCTCCGGGAACGGCCGCACAGTCGGCGCTGCCGGACTCGGCGCCTCGTCCCTGTACACTGCTCGCCCCCTCCTGTCCGCTGTCAACGACCCCACTGCCTCCCACGCGCTGTCAGCTGGCAGCGCTGCGGACATAGGTCAGGTCCGTGCCGCCGTCCCAGGGGCGGCCGCCCCCGCGCCTCCCGGCTGCCGGCGTCCTCCACGCCCCAGGGTTAGGGATGTCGCGGTCAAGCCCGTCCACTGTTGCGGCGGCGTCCACGGCCAGGGGTCAGGGGTGTCACGGTCAACCTCCACACCCACCGCTGCGGTGTTCTCCATGCCCCGCGGACAGGAGTGTCATGGTCGCTGTCACACATACGGCTGCCTCTGCGCCTGGGATTTGCTAGTTTCACCGCTGTCCATGCTGCTGCTGCTGTTCGATGTCGTTGTCTAAGTGAAACAGCGCCCTTGACGTCAGTTTTCAAATTCAGAGTTTCAAATCATCCATTTCATGTCTACCACCAGTACAGTGTCTGATTCCGAATCCCAATGCCATTGCCATAGCTTCATACGCTACTGGTCTCTGTATAGCATCTTCAGAGCATGCAAGAGACGGTCACTGCAACTGCTCGACACCTCCATGTAATCCCGGGGCCGCCCAGGGATGGCTGCTGTCGGCTGGATGCCGGCTGGCTGTCGGCTGGCTGTCGACTATCGCTCCTGCTTACCTGTTGTCAGTTGCATCTCCTGTCTGGCCACTCAGGTGGCCGACATAGCTGAGGCAGTGGACGTCGATGTGTGAGGATGTCGACAGGAGCATCTGCTGTCGTCAGGGGCCGGCTGGCGCCTCCCGCCTCGGCGATGGCCTGCCGGCGCTGCCGCTGCCAGCGGGTCTTCAGCTACCGGCGCTGACGCCAAGTAACATCCAGCGGCGACTCGTGCCATACTTGGATGACGCTCCTCTCGGGGCAAAACGTGACTGCACCGATCTCAACCTGTACTTTTCATCGTTTTGGTTTTGTTATTGCTGTTTATTGGGTGGTTCACGACGCACTTTATCCACATTCACGGCTAATAGCGCCGCTCACACAGTTTCGCCGGTGGGCTGCGGGATTAGGAAATGTCCTGAGCGGCTCTAGCGACAAACCTGGGACCTTTGACGCCCATAGCCGACACCTTAACCACTCGGCCATCCTCGCCCCTTTTGTTATTATTATGGATCAAGCGGCCTGCAAACTTTAAGCGTCTAATGGTATTGCTTTCATTTTTATGTCTCATTGATCATTGACCCTGTACTAAAACTACCCGACTGGTGTTTCCTCAGCATCACCCTGGTTTTATGTCTTGCTATGTGCGTATTCCTAACCAATACACGCTGACAGATTCTACCGGCAAAGACCAAATTGTTCTTGACTTAGTCCGCATCATCCTGTTGTCATCTACATTACATTTTTTTCAGGAGCTTTTCGACCTTAAGCAAGGGACCATTTTAGCCCCGCGGAATATAAAGTAGCCTGTACAGAGTGCTACTAACCATTTTTCTTGTCAAGCTTCAGGATATATATATATATATATATATATATATATATATATATATTTATCCTGAAGCTTGACAAAAACATGGTTGTTATTATATATATATATATATATATATATATAACTGGACGAACTTTCACATCGTGAAGAAAAAAATGGTGGATAAATTGAGCCCGAGTCGGAATATGGAAGATCATACCTGAGCTCACCGAGAACGAAGTCTGTTGTAGGTGGTGGAGGAAGGAGGAAAAACTTAAGAGTTGCTTTTAAAACTCAATTTCGGACGAGCACAACGTGCTATGATATAATTTGTCTAATATTAGTTTTTTTCAGCGTGTAGGCTGACATGCTTGCTCTATGGAAGTCCATAGATCTTAAAAAGCTAGGCCATACAATCCGTCCCCCTGCCCAGCTCCGTGTGAGCTGCAGACGATTTTGTCATCAACTTTAGCTGATCCGGCCGGCAATATTACCTGATCTGGCCGTCAACATTACCTGACTGGTCGTCAACATTACCTGATCTGGCCGTCAACATTACCTGATCTGGCCGTCAACATTACCTGATCTAGCTGCACACATTACCTGATCTGACCGTCTTACCTGATCCGACCATCAACATCGCCCGATCTTGTCAACATTACCTGACTGGCCGTCAACATTACCTGATCTTGTCAACTTTGCAGAACGATATCAGATACGATGACAATAGATTGGTAGTACCGCAAGCTCTGCTACTCGGGTAATTACTTTGCGGCATTATTTCGAATTATCTTGGTGCACAGGTGGGATAAACATGTCGGAACTGGATTTTCTGAAACGGGGCATCCTTTGATCTCAGCTATGAAACCACTGATTAACAACAAGGGTGGATCCATTGGCCGCTACTAGATAAGTTGCATGTCGGACAATCGTCAGATTTTACACACGGGCGCATTTACAAGTTCTTCAAAACACGCAAGCGCAGGACTCAACGAACCCATGCTTGCTGAAGATAACGACTGTGGTGCTCAGGACGACCCACCGCAGGCGATGCTGCACGTGCAGATACTGCACAATGCCCACCCAGGGGGTACGTGGTACTCCGTGGAAGTTGGGAACCACTGCAGCCGACGATTCACATGTAGATCCTGAACAATACTCGCTCACGTCGATACGTGGTACACCATGGAGTTGGATGGATTTCCCGATGCATTAATATGGGTCGATTTCGAAAAAGACGACCTTAGGATGTAAGCTTGCGTTTTCCTGATTGGCTATGACACGCAGTCAGGCAGGTTTACCACAGTGGCTTTGGACGTCTGCAACATCCGCCTGTAGACGTCCATTTGGACGTCTACAACATCCGCGGGTCAAAAATGGACAACAGCTGTCGGAAATTGATTCAATTGTGTGCAAAAGAAAAACACTTCAACACCGGTATTTCATGCTTTAGCTAAATTATTTTTTATTTTTACCCATCTTACGCCAGCGCTTCCAAACGACATATAATAGTTGTACTCCGGCAAGTTCACCAGACCGCACACAGTCTAACCCTTCATTACCACTTCAGCTCGAATTTTGTCGTTGCCTCCAATACTTCCATTTCGTTATTGGCTTGGCTTGCACCGTCTGGTGGGAATTACGCTGGGCGTCCTTACCCGCTCGTGCGGCCCCTCCACCGACGCTGACGACTGTCGGCCTACCTGGCGTGGTCACGTGACAGTGTCTGGCGGTCCCGGCGGCGTCACGTGACCGGCCTACCTGGTGTGGTCACGTGACAGTGTCTGGCGGTCTCGGCGGCGTCACGTGACCGGCCTACCTGGCGTGGTCACGTGACAGTGTCTGACGGTCCCGGCGGCGTCACGTGACCGGCCTACCTGGCGTGGTCACGTGACAGTGTCTGGCGGTCCCGGCGGCGTCACGTGACCGGCCTACCTGGTGTGGTCACGTGACAGTGTCTGACGGTCCCGGCGGCGTCACGTGGCCGGCCTACCTGGCGTGGTCACGTGACAGTGTCTGGCGGTCCTGGCGGCGTCACGTGACAGTGTCTAGTGGTCCCGGCGGCGTCACGTGACCGACCTACCGGGCGTGGCACACCCGAGCTGGGTTTGTCGCGGAGCTACGCTAGCTTCCCGAAATTGTTGGAAGCACAAACAAGATATAAAATATGTTGTCACTTATTAATCGCACGAGCCCGCACATCATGAACTGCTGCTCATCCGAGCCATTCCACCGTCTGCCTATTCGGGCCACTGCAATGCAAAATGGCTTCCTCACTCTGTGTACTTCAGCACCCCACGAGATCGTGGAGAGCGCCTGGTGACATGGTGAGTGCGGAAAAGGTCTTGAACTTGAAATATGCAGCTGTTGGAACGTGAGATTACCATCCACTATTTGTATTGTTAAATGTTATTCGACCATGCCAGGGTTCACTTATATGACGTCACACCGCCGTCTCCCGATTATGCTGCATATCGTTAAACAACCGAATGATATTTACGATATCACTACTGAAATAACACAACATATCAGCTGCACTGTTGTGCGATCTTACAACCGATACAAGTTGTTGTGCAACACGGCTTAATCAACACATGAAACGCCGATAAGTGCTAAAAACGCACCGCGGCACCGTCGAGTGAACTTTTTCTAACAGCATGAACGGTAAAATCGCCACTGGGGCTGTTGGATGTATCCGCGCACGCGCGGAGTCAGGTAAGTGAATGTCATGCTGAGTCAGCGTTCAGCTGGCGCAGCACGTGCCACCTCATCGTTGGGATCCGCCGTGACGGAGAATCTTTCACGGCTCCACCGCCTCAGCTGACTTGGCCAAGATGGCCTCGTCTAACGGCCGCCGGTCACGTGACGCCACCGGGACCGCCAGACACTGTCACGTGACCACGCCAGGTAGGCCGACAGTCGTCAAGGTCGGTGGAGGCCGCGTGCGCGGGTAAGGACGCCCAGCGTAATTCCCACCAGCGCACGCCAAGCCAATGACGGAATGGAAATATTGGAGGAAGCGACAAAATTCGAGCTGAAGTGGTTCAAGGGTAGACTGTGTGGGGCCCTGGTGGATTTGTCGGAGCGCAGAAATTAATTATCGTTTGGAAGCGCTGACGTAAGCTTGGTACTAGTCAAAAATAATTTTGTTAAGGCATGCAGTATTCGACCAGGTGAAAGCTGGAAAGGCTGCTGGGCACACACGGCCGGCGAAATGCAATGTGTAACAGTGAGCATCGATGATATGCATTGTATGCGAAGCACTCACACGATGCACGGGGTGTGATCTGCGTAAAATGTGATCTGATCTAGCCGTGCTGCTCGACTGGTCTTCCTTTCCAATTCTGCGTGATGTATAGGAAATGCGAATGGCTGGTGATTCGAAGGTCATGCCAATAACGAAAAAAGGGAAGACCCGGGAAAATGCCACGCAAGAGCTGGAAGGCCGTTCTATGGTGCATGCATTAGAGCACACCGAATGGAAGTCAGGTATGTACGATGAGTCATTTCAAGCCTCTCAGTATAAAAATACAATATATTTTCTGTCATTGTGAAGCGGTTTTCACTGGCATTGCAGGAAAATGATCGTCACAACTTTCGCTTCTTGTGACATTGATCAGATTACTGTACATGGCACCAGCCACTTTACCCTGTAGCTGGCCGTGGTTAACAGTGCGGTCAGACCAATTCTCAACCCGAGGAGGAAAAGGCGGGGAGAGGAATGGAGGGGGACAACAAGGCGAACAGGAATATCACAACGGGCTAGTTGTCTCCCACGCTCGTGTTAAAAAGGCGCCCCTTCGACCTCTGCAACTGTGGTAGAGCGTACCCCTCTCAGTGTCGGACCTTCATAATTGACCTGCAAGCATTGGTAAGGTGGCCGTCAGCGCCTGATGCTCGAATCTTTTGGAGCCTCAGCTGATGCGCCAAATCCTTGACAGTCGCCACTGATTTTGCCGTCCTCGATAGCCTCAGTTGATGAACCGAGTACCTGTGAGTCTCAGTTGATGTAAGAGTATTTGCGAGTCCCGGTTGATGCACTGAGCACTTGAGAGTGTCAGCTGATCTACTGAGCCTTGGAGAGTTTTAGCTGATGTGCCAAGTTTGTGAGAGCCAAGCTGATTGTCCCAGTTATGAAGAGTCTCAGATGTTGCACAGAGTTCTTGAGAACCTCAGTTTATGCACCGAGTTCTCTCAGTTAATACATCAAGTCCTCGAGAGCCTCAGTTGATGCATCGGGTCCGTGGGAACGTCTGCTTAATGCTGGCTGCATCGAACGAACGTGTCGTTCGCATTGCCGATGATCAAATGGCTAGGTGGCGCTAAACGCTGCCGTCTGACACGCTGATGTGTCGGAAAAATGTGAGAAGCGTATATATTCATTGAGAATAGCAGACGTTCTGATTTTCCCTATTTCAATCAGACCACACAAAATGAGCACTCTGTTCGCAATATGCTGAGAATATCATTCTCAGATACGAAGTCCAGTGCGTTGAGACTTATAAATGCACTCATGTGAAACAACTTTCCAGACTAAGGAAGGAGAATATCTTTTGGTCTCAAGTGAAACCAGTCAGACTGAGAATAGCAATTGTTTTCAATTTATACAGCTATGCTCAATTGAGACGAGTCCCTAGTGTCACTCTGAATCTTCATGGGTCGCAAATGTACTCGTATAAAACCACTCCAAAGTCTTAACAAGCAGATTTTTGTTCTCGCTGAAGCCAGTTCACTTGAGGCCAGCTATTGATGTCAACATTCGAAGCCATTACTCAAATAAGACTAGCTTCAGGTTTCATTTGAGCAATATATGCCTCAGGTGAGAGTGGTTATTTGCATAAATATCTTTCGCTGTTCTCATATGAAACTTCTTTCATGTTTAAATCCACGTTTCATTTTGGTATCACAGCTAAAACAGGGCAAGTGAACAATTGTCCCAGTGTCACATGACATACTTTTAACGTACAGTTATAGAGTACTGCACATTTATCGCCAGTGTCATCTACCACACATGCCGCTCACCGCTGCCTCAGAGGATGCTGTCCTGGCGATGGCCAGCGAAATCATTGAAGAGGAGTTATGAGTACCACAACATTCTGTTTATTTGCTAAATGTATTCCAACAGTGTACCATAGAAACTGCATCAAATATCGTCGTCATTTGCATATTCGCTACACCACTAGCAGACAACAATCCTTGACTTCGACACATGTCTGGGTATAATGTCCACCTGTCCAGGCATAAATGAGACGCCGAGAGCTCGAAGGACTTACGCTGAAACAAGTTCAGGTAGAACGCAACTTCTTTCCTCGTTGTTTTCTACGCCGTGCTCTTGGCCTCCTTTATCCACAAACAGATATGTTGGAACAACCCATGAGGTACGGAGAAGAAACCTGCCACAGGTACGGATAGATATTCTCCAGAGATACCGCAATGTGGCTATTTCTGATAACCACAGGTGCACACAATGGGGAAAGGGGCATGTGCCTCCCCTTGTCGTCGGAAGGGCCCCGGGCGAGATGGCCGCTCGCTGTCGCTCCCTCCTGCCCGAACCGTCCGAGCCCATCCCTCCCCTCCCCCACCTCCCCCGCCGCCGGCGACACGCCTCGCCCCCATCGCGGGCTCCGACACCAGGTCGCCCGCCCACCGACACCAGGTCGCCCGCCCACCGAGGCACGGGCCTCCCGGACGCCGCCACCCCTTGGCACGTTGAACCCGATCCCCTTTTACGATCATTTCCCCATCCATGTCATACTTGAACGTTCAGCCTAGTCTAAAGATCGCTCATTTATACCCAACTGGAACGTTCACAAAGCGAAATGGCCGTCTTTCTCCCACGGAATTGATGATGATAAACCCTCCCCAGTCCTACCCCCAAGTTCGGCATTCCTTAATGCCGTATTACTCGCTGCAGACAAACACGTGCCCAAACCTCGTCGCTTCCCCGGTCGTAAACACGTGCCAGGGAGGAGCGACGAGTGTTAGCGCGTAGTCACCCTGCGGCGGCGGCTGAGAGGAAATCTCATACAAACCTCACCACACAAAACATGGTAGGAGCCCACGAGACAAAACTAAGTTGTCAGCAAATTATCCCTTCGTCCAAACAAAAAACACGGCTGGCAACTCTATTCCAACACATTCAATCGATTTGCCCCCGTCTCCAAGATCTAGGCCCAAATTCACTCCTTGTCCAATGGCAGAGTCTCACACCGTGCATTCCCACAACTGACAATTCACGCATGTAGTTGATCGTGAAAATTGATGGGATTCCGTCAATATGTGGACAGCAAACGGGACAAACGTGAAGTATTTCTGCGTCAGTCATTTAACTGTATTATTTTATTTTTCTTTGCATGTTTCCCCCACTGCCTGTTTTCTCCCCATCCGTCCGTACCAGCAGTGTTTTGTGCATGCGCGCATCCCCGCGCCATGATGCGCATCCATATTGTTGGCTGTGGCGATTGCATTTCCCGAACTAATTTGATGAAAAGTAAAGCACTACAAATGCTCAAATATACCAATCAGTATGTCCCAGTTCCAGTCAGGTAATCTTTTCACTTCATGTCAACATATACTGTGTCAGGTTACCCTGCAAAATGTTCGCACACATATTGGTCCATGATAGTCATAACTGTTACTGCAGGCGGTTTCATCATCGCCCTGGACGAGGAGGAAGTCGCACAGTGCCCGACCCTGGGAGTGGATGTGCTACTGTGGACCGTAGTCCACAGCATTCTGGAGAAGATGGTGCGGCGCCCGTGCAAGGTGCAGCTGTCGTCCCTCCCGCTACACATCCTCAATGTCCAGATTGGCGCAGCTGTGCCGGCAGCGTACCACCAGAAGGATGTGTCCTTCAAACTCGGAATATGAGCTCTAGCCATCATTTGCTTCGGTTCCAGTTCCCGTTCGGTCAGTTCGTTCCGGTTCCAGGTTTGGTTCAATTCCAGTATGTTTGGTCGTGATCGACATCACCGTTCTTCCTGTGTCTACTGGGATGTTTCGTGTTTTCATTTTTTCGTTAGGGTGTGCAGCGATAAGTGTGCAGCACTCTAGAGTTATACGTTAAAAGTATGTCATGTGGCACTAGGAAAAGACAACTGTCCATATGTCCTGTTTTAGCTGCGATACCGAAATACAGCTTGTATTTAAATCTGAAAGAAGTTTCACATGAGAACAGCGGAGGACATTTACACCAATAACCTCTCTCCGTTGAGGAATGTATTGCTGAAATGAAACCTGAAACTAGTTTTATTTGAGTAATAGCTTCGAATGTTGAAACTATTCTCAATTGAACTGGCTTCAGCGAGAACAAAAATATGTTTGTTGGGACTGAAGTGTTTTTGCACGGGTCCATTTGCGACCTACGAAGAGTCAGAGTGACACATTGGATTGGTCTCAATCGAACATAGCTGCTTAAATTGAGACCAATTGCTTCTCTCAGTCTGACTGGCTTTACTTGAGACCAAAGGATATTCTCTTTCCTGAGTCTTGAAAGTAGTTTCACATGAGTACATTTGCAAGTCCCAATGGACTGGCATTCTCTTCTGAGAATGGTTTTCTCAGCATATCCCACACAGAGTGCTCGTTTTGTGTGGTCTGATTTGAAGAGGGAAAATGAGAACGTCTGCTATTCTCAGACAATATATACGCTTCCCAAATTGTTATCCGTATACCAGTCAACTAATGCAATGCCCAGCACTAAGCCGCCCCTGAGCTACTGTTGCAGCTGCTACCGGACAACTACTGCAACATCCGGCGCTGAGCCACCACTGAGCTGCTGTTGTAGCTGTTACCAGTCAACCACTGCAATGTCCGGAACTGAGCCGGGCAGAGCTACTGTTGCAGCTGCTACCGGACAACTATTGCAACATCCGGCGCTGAGCCACCACTGAGCTGCTGTTGTAACTGTTACCAGTCAACCACTGCAATGTCCGGAACTGAGCCGGGCAGAGCTACTGTTGCAGCTGCCACCGGACAACTACTGCAATATCCGGCGCTGGGCCGCCCCAGAGCTGCTGTTACAGCTGCCCGGTGCCAGACGTAGTCGAGCATCGCCACTACCACACCCACCAGTAGGACGACCGGCCACCGTCTGCTGTAGCGGTGGCCACTGGTCACAGATCGCCCATCGCGGGTCACGGGCCACAAGTTACAGGTCACAGGCAACGGTTCACGGATCACAGCCGCTTGCAGTGGCGGCCTTGCCAGACGGCACACCGTGGGCGGGTCAGGCCGGGGCCACTGCGCAGTGTGCAGTCACTGCGACTGCACAGGGTACAGCGTCACTGTCACTGCACAGTGTAGGTGTCAGTCATGTAATCAGTCACTGCCACGTGTACAGTGTCACTGTCACTGCACAGTGTAAGGTGCACGGTCCATGGTACCACTGCACAGTTCGCAGTCACTGCCACCGTACAGTGTACAGTGTACAGTGTACAGTGTACAGTGTACAGTGTACAGTGTACAGTGTACAGTGTACAGTGTACAGTGTACAGTGTACAGTGTACAGTGTACAGTGTACAGTGTACAGTGTACAGTCCATGGTACCACTGCACAGTTCGCAGTCACTGCCACCGTACAGTGTACAGTGTACAGTGTACAGTGTACAGTGTACAGTGTACAGTGTACAGTGTACAGTGTACAGTGTACAGTGTACAGTGTACAGTGTACAGTGTACGGTGCCACTGCACAGTGTACAGTGTACAGTGTACAGTGTACAGTGTACAGTTGGTGTACGTGTACGTTTGGTCATGCGTGTAAGTGTAGTGTACGGTGCCACTGCACAGTGTACAGTGTAGGTGACCGTGATGTCGACTGATGTGGACCGTGACACGGTGTCGGTGGCTGGATTGTCGACTGGCGTGAACTATGCCATCACTTGACCTGGCTGTCACGGCCAGCGTGACCCAGTTAGTTGTGCCGACTGATCTCATTATCAGGTCACGGCACGTGTCACACGTACACAACAAACACACTCGCCAACGCGCTGCACGCCAACAGCGTCCGGAAGCCAGCAGGGTCGGACCTTGCCCCCCGCCCCGCTGTCGCGTCAGGTATTTACCGTAGAGCATGTCACAGGTTGGACATTGTGAAATCCGGTCAAATCCACATCCGTATGAATAAATAAAATCCGTATCCATATCCGTGCCAGATGGAGATGTGCATCCATTGTCCCATCCGTCTTCAAACATGCCAAATAGATAAAACGTAATTGGTTGTAGTAATAAACATCATGCTTATACCATGCAGTGCCCATTCAGGCACATGGGTAGAAAGTAGCACACTCAATGTAGCTAAGCCACTGGGCGAGGTATTAAGCAGAAACATGCTTAGTAGGTGTCTCATTCCTATGCAACTTACCACCAAGTAACGGTAATGAGCTTATTTTTTAACCAGCACATACCCGTAGCATGACTCATGCCGGCAATCGTCCTGGACTTCTTATGCTTACCGATGAGCATCTAGTTTCTTTTTTTGGCCGAAGGTACCCTGTTTAAGCTTATATTTTCAATGCAGTTCCATCCCTTACCGCCTGAGCGAACACATTATTTGCTTTGTCTCCGACAGCGTCGAAGATGACTATACTGCGCTATTTTACATATATGGCGGGAAATTTTTATTTCCGATCTATTTTCAATGACAAAAAGCGGAAGATAATAATTGAAACTTCACTGAGGGTATTTGTAGCTTCTTACTTGCACACTTGCTTTCGCGATGGTCATGACAAATTCCCTTGTCCGGATCCCTGCAAATTAAGATTTTATCATTTCCCCCTTTATCTTGAAGACATATTTTTACTGCCAATTGGTAGAAACGCTACCAACTTTATGTTTAGGCTCACTCCGACGAATATTCAACGGCATTAAATATTCGTCTTTACACGTTTCTATGCACGTTTTTTTATGCATACAGCTATGCTAGTCTTAAACAAGAAATAAAGTTAAAGTTGGTTACGCATACAAAGACAGACCATCCGACATACACTCGCTCATGCGTTATGCATTCAGTAAGACTGGATGTGGCTGAAGTTCAGCTACGCCATTACTACGTCAGCAGCTATGTCACTTGATCCAGTCGGTTCGCCGCCGTACCTACAGGTCTGGATCGTCTTAATCACCACCGTGATGCCATCCCAGGGTAGCCTGAGTCACCATCGCAATGCCATGCTGGGGCACCTGCGTCACCGCCGTGATGCCATTCCAGGGTAGTCTGAGTCACCATCGCAATGCCATGCTGGGGGCACCTGATTCGCTACCGTAATGCACTCTAGGGGGACATTCTAGGGGGAATCCTGAGCCACCACCGTAATGCAATAAAGGGGAATCCGGAGTCATCACCGCAATGCCTTGCTGGGGGCACCTGAGTCGCTACCGTAATGCCATAAGTGGAGCCCTGAGGCACAACCGCAATGCCTTGCTGGGGGCACCCGGGTGACTACCGTAGCGTCATGCTGGAGGAACCTGAGTCATCACCGTAATGCCATGCCGACGGCACCTGAGTCCATACGGCGCTGGACGGAAGGGAAGAGCTTGACCCGGACGGCGGATGCTGCGGTGCTGACGTAAGCTTGACCCGGCCGACGGACGCTGCGGTGCTGACGTAAGCTTGGCCCGGCCGACGGATGCTGCGGTGCTGACGTAAGCTTGGCCCGGCCGACGGACGCTGCGGTGCTGACGTAAGCTTGACCCGGCCGACGGACGCTGCGGTGCTGACGTAAGCTTGGCCCGGCCGACGGACGCTGCGGTGCTGACGTAAGCTTGGCCCGGACGGCGGATGCTGCGGTGCTGACGTAAGCTTGGCCCGGCCGACGGACGCTGCGGTGCTGACGTAAGCTTGGCCCGGACGGCGGACGCTGCGGTGCTGACGTAAGCTTGACCCGGCCGACGGACGCTGCGGTGCTGACGTAAGCTTGGCCCGGCCGGCGGACGCTGCGGTGCTGACGTAAGCTTGACCCGGCCGACGGACGCTGCGGTGCTGACGTAAGCTTAGCCCGGCGGACGGACGCTGCGGTGCTGACGTAAGCTTGACCCGGCCGACGGACGCTGCGGTGCTGACGTAAGCTTGGCCCGGCCGGCGGACGCTGCGGTGCTGACGTAAGCTTGACCCGGACGGCGGATGCTGCGGTGCTGACGTAAGCTTGACCCGGCCGACGGACGCTGTGGTGCTGACGTAAGCTTGACCCGGCCGACGGACGAACTGTGCTTCATGGAAGCACACGGCCCGCGTGCTGACGTAAGCTTCATCCGGCCAGCGGACGCTGCGGTGCTGACGTAAGCCGTCTACCACCGGCACGGCACCTTCTGCGGCCCGGCCACACCCGTCTGAATCACAAAGCGCCGCACCAGGAGGCCTCGACAAGGAGCCGCCGAGCGGCGAGCAAAGACCGTGAGAAAGCCGCACCGCGTCGCTTTCGTACGCGGATGAGTGACGTGTGCCATCGCCGTTATCCTGTACCTGTCCGGCGGCGATTGCAGATCGGGGTTTTGCAACCAACGGTCTGTCAGACGGCGAGTGGTGTGTGTCGCACACCATTCTGTGCCAAGGTCTCCGCAGAAAGCGCAGGAATTTCCTCCGTGCCCGGAATTCTCGACGTGCCCCGTTATGCAGTGACACGCTATTTCCTGCAGCCGGAAACGGCTTTTGTGTGCAGCGTCGTACGTGGCATATTGAGACGATATTGCTTTTGAACACCACCGGGTATATTAATCAAATGCTCCACGTCGCATAAATTCAGGATCGTAAGTGCTGAACAGCAGACATGGCCGTCACAATTCAAAATGGAACACATTCAGAGTTGGATGGATGGAACAGACTCAGACTGGAACAGAGTTGGATGTGGTGCACTAAGTGATATACCAGCATAAGCTTACAAACAAGGATAGCTTCACTGGTTGGGAATGAACAACGCCATTGCTGAGGTTTGGACCAATGAAGTAGCACCAACATTGCCACCCTTCTCTCCTGAAACACCACTGGGAACGACAGTGGCAGACCCCTCAATAAATTGATTCGTCTCGAGATCCGGACAGCCAATCAGGGGACTTCATCAGCCAATCAAGCGACCTCATCAGCTAATCAGGCAGCATCATCGATAACCACACCCATCTCGAGGCTGCAAGCGGCCTAATCAGCATACGTTTTCAGTTCATTGATGTACCCAGCCTACTGGAAGGACAGCAGCGGCGAGACGTCATGGTAATAGATAAATGAAGCTGTTTCCTGAAGCAGTGCATGGTCACCACCGGGCAATGAAGACAATTGTCACATTGGCAATCGAGGTGCGCCCGGGAACAAATGAAGTAACGACAAGCGTATGAAAACAACCTGAGACATTACTTGTGGCTGCAGCTTGTTCATGTTTACCCCCCCCCCCCCTCGTGACCAGCAGCGCGCCAGGCACAGCAGTAAGTCTACGCAGGTTTAATGAATTTTACACAGTTTGAAGGACCTTCCTGAGCCCGCACACGCATTGTCACTATCATTTCGGATGCCTCCAATTTCCATTGCAAATCCAAGAGTTAGCAGTGGTTCAGCGAAGTCCCTACATCGACAGGGAAGGACAATAAGAACGAGCTGACAGACAACCATCAGGGGTGTAGCTGCATCCTTATCATTGTGGCACAATTACATCGACAGGAGGGAATGGCAATAGGGGCTAGCTGATGCACAGCCCCCAGGGGTGGGTGTAACGGTATCCTTCTCAGTGTGGCACAACTACACTGACAGGAGGGACTGGCGATATGGTCGAGCTGATGGACAGACCCCAGGGACTAACTGTATCCCCCAGGGTGTGGCAGAATTTTCCATCCCTCAAAGAACAAACATCAAGGATAACGATGATTGTATAGTTTATCCTGCCAAACTCCAATTTCGCCATCTTTATTAACTTTCAGTGCATGCATTATCTTCCAAAGAGCCTGCGTTACGCATACTCTCTGGACTCGTCAGGATTCGGTCACCTGACTTGATCTTGAACCTCGAAAACTATTAAAGGACCAGATTTTCCACTACATGTACGCTTCCATTCAAGTCAAATAATAACAAACCCACCCACACACACATTCCCCGGTTTACCACTTCGGTTGAAATGGTGACCTAGTTGGAAGTGACTATCCGCATGTTGAACTATTTACCTATTTTTTGTAATTGTGTGACTGTACACTCATCTTTATTTTATCACTGCTTATGTTATGGCTTGTTCATAATCATTTTTCACATACTGCAGTAAAACCGTTGAGACGAGGTCATAACCTGGCTTCAACCTGATTTGGCCCTGTAACCTTCATGAAATGAGCATCCAATGTTTTACACAGTGCGCACTCGTCAATTTTCCGAAGGTACGCCTTCCTGAAAGGAAATAACTTCCTGAGGTTAAAGCCTTCCTGAAAGGAAATCGCGTCGCCACGAAGGTAGCATCTCTTCATGGAAGCACACTGCAAATGCGCCCACAAACCTACTTAGTGCACCTCGCTGCGATCCGCAGTCGGCAGCTTCGATGCACCAGACAGTCGGCAGCTGCGGTCCGTCAGAGAGTCGGCAGTGCTGACGAGACAGCTGCGGTCCGTCAGACAGTCGGCAGTGCTGACGAGACAGCTGCGGCCCGTCAGACAGGCGGCAGCTGCGGCCCGTCAGATAGTCGGCAGCTGCGGTCCGTCAGAGAGTCGGCAGTGCTGACGAGACAGCTGCGGCCCGTCAGACAGGCGGCAGCTGCGGCCCGTCAGACAATCGGCAGCTGCGGCCCGTCAGACAGTCGGCAGTGCTGACGAGACAGCTGCGGCCCGTCAGACAGTCGGCAGCTACGGTCCGTCGGACAGTCGGCAGTGCTGACCGGACAGCCCCGGTCGGGTGCTCATCCTGCCGCGCCCACCGTCTTACCCAGTGACCTGGTGAGAGCTAGTGCCAGAGTTACGCAAGGGCACAATCCGACCGCGGCCCGGCCTGGCCAGGTCACTCGGTCGGGCCGTGACGTGTCGGATGAATGTGGTCAGGCGAGGTGCGAACCACTGAGAGAGGTGTGCCTCGAGTCGAGGGGGAGGGGAGGATAACGGACGTCGGGCGTCGGCCGGTGAGCAAGGAATGTCCATTGTTGAAGCTGTGTGAAGTCGGCTCCAAATGCCGGATGTCTGACTGAAGAATGTCGAATGGCGAACTTGTTGCCGGATGTGCCGTGTCGGGTAACCGGACAAATGTACGTAAAGCAAATGTGCGCATGGCAGATGTCCGTACGCAAGTGTGCGCATGGCAGGTGTGCGTACGCAAATGTACGCATGACAGGTGCACGCACGCAAATGTACGTAATCAAACTTACGTAAGCGTAAATGTACGTATGACAAATATACGTAAGCGCAAAAGTACGTATGTGCAAATGTACGTGAGCGCAAATGTACGTATGAGCAATAGTACGTATGCGTGAACAAGTAAGCGCAAATGTACGTATGCGTGGATGTATTTAAGCCCAAATGTACGTAAACGCTAATGTACGTATATGCAAGTGTACTCAACCGCAAATGCACATAAGCGCAAATACACGTATGCGTAATTGTACGTAATTGTAAATGTACGTAAGGGAAAAAGTCCATATGCGAATGCAGATGCGAATGTGCGGCCCCACTTGGAGTACTCTGTACAAGCATGGAGCCCCTACCTAGAAAAGGATATAGATATGTTTTAAAAAAGCAGCGCAAAGCCACTAGACTCGTCAGTGGATTAAGTAACTTAGAATATGGAGAAAGGCTTAATGCATTAGATATGTACTCACTCAAGTATAGGAGATTAAGGGGGACATGATTGAAATGTACAAAATTGTTAGAGGGCTAGATCAGGTCAATTTGAATGATGCTCTGCAGTTTAGAGAATCCCATAGGGGTCATCAATTCAGGTTAGACAAAATGAGGTGCAGGACAGTTAAACGACAACAGGTCTTCAGTAAAGGGTTGTTGACCAATGGAATAGGCTGCCTGCTGATGCAGTGGGGAGCCCCTCATTGAATGTCTTTAAAAGTAGGGTGGATAATTTTTTTAGACAGGAAAATGTTGTTTTTGAATTCTAACTTGTGATGCATGGGATATTGAGTATTTTCACTAGCTATATAGGGTATAACATTATGCTAGTATTATGTTGTACTATATGGGGTGTACCTAGCAGTGGATTTGGCAACTTCCTTTGCGATGTCATACTGATGAGATTGGCTGTGGTGGCACAGGTGGAGGGATTGCATGGGTTTGGAATTGATAGGTGTGAACATGTACTTTCTAATATCTTCTAGACAGGCTTGACCCAGATGGGCCCTTGTGGCCCTTATTAAGCCATAACACTTTATGACTTTATGACTTTATGACAGATATGGACGTAAGCACAAAAGTACGTATGACAGATGTAAGTAAGCTCAGATATACGAAAGCGCACAAGTACGTATGGCAAATGTACTGATTGCAGATATACGTAAGAGCAAATGTGCGTATGACAAAGGTATGTAAGCGAATGTATGTAAGCGCAAATACGTACATTTACCCGTACTTACCTTGCACGTACATTTGCCATACGTACATTTGCGCTTACGTACATTAGCCATATGTACATCTGCGCTTACGTACAATTACCATACATAGTTATGCGCTTACGTACATTTGCTGACGTACATCTGCCATGCGTACATTTGTCCTTACGCACATTTGTCCAAGATTCTGAGTGTTGGGTGCCCGGTATCGACTGTCGACTGTCCAGTATCAAGGGTCTGGTGCCCAGCATTGAGCTGCGGCTGTCCAGTGTCGAGTATCGGGTGTCCAGTATTGAGTGTCTGGTGTCTAGTATTGAGTGTCGACTGTCCAGTATCGAGTGGCTGGTGTCCAGTATCAAATGTTAGGTGTTCAGTATCGAGTGTCAGGTGCCCGGTATCGAGTGTCTGGTGTCTAGTATTGAGTGTCGACTGTCCAGTATCGAGTGGCTGGTGTCCAGTATCGAGTATCGAGTGTCCAGTATTGAGTATCGGGTGTCCAGTGTCGAGCATCAGTTGTCCAGCATCGAGCCGCGGGCGTCGATATCGAGCGCTGGTGCCGCTGTCGCTCTAGTCACGCTCCACCGAACCGCAATGTACCAGCGCCAGCGACGAAAAATAATTACTGGTGGCTACCGGGCGTCATTCCTGTGTCCCGGTCGCCATGACAACGGGCCGTTCCGCCGCTCTGACGTCTCGGTATGCAGCCAAGGCTGCCGCAGTGGACTGCCGGGACGTACTGAAGCGCAGCTGCCGGCCACTGGCCTCCATCGCCGGCGCTGTTCGCCCTCACTGCCTCTTCCGATGGTTCGCTGGTTTCTGATGGAGGCTATCAGCACCGGCCTCCACGACTGCTGATCGCTGGTCTCCACGGTTGCTGGTCGCTGGTTTCCACAGGTGCTGATCGCTGGGCTCCATGGCTGCTGGTCGCTGGCCTTCACGGCTGTTTTGGTCGCTGGTCTCCATGGCTGTCCACAGCTGCTGGTCGCTGGCATTCGAGGCCGTTAGCCACATGTCATCAAAACTGTCAGACTTTGACCTCCACAGGTATCGGTCTGAAACAACCTGTAGCTGGTATTGGTACGTACTCACTTGGGGGAGGGGGTGGGGGTGCCCAATCCCATGGTCGCCCTCAAGGATGATACATCACCCCAAAGGGTAGCACAGGATGTTGTTATACTTAAAAAGATGTATATATATATATATATATATATATAACTACACTTCGGCAATTACTACACCTCTCTTTCAGGTTTATAACGCTCAGCCTGCTTCTATATCAATGCTGTGGACACCTAAGCGATATCCAGGCACCTGGACGGTAGCCGGCGTTGCGTGCTGACCAGAATGACGAATGGCCCGACACCGTGCGTACATTGTGGTGTGGGAGATGGGTGAGGGGACCCGGGGAACGATCGATAGCTCACAGGCAGCCAGAGAACATCGCAGATGGCTCTCTGATGCAAGAGCGGGACTGGTTACGGTCATGCGGGCCCCAAAGAGGAGAGAGTGGGGGATGATTTCCAGGCTCATCGTCACCAATGTAATGCCCGGTATTACTGGAGGATCTGTTGAGTGGTGCAGACCAAGTGAAAGGTGGTTTTTTGTTCCACTTAGGTAATTCCCACAGTTTTTTTTTGTGTGTGTAAACCAGGTGTCAATCTTCTTCTTGTGAAACATATATTAACAAATATTGTGCCGAGCTATCTTAGTTATTTTGTGCGTGCAAGATGTTGTGTTTCATTCCTCTTAACTTCATACCTGAATGTGTTGAACATCATAAGTATAGGTCAGATGTAAGTCCAGATTTACTGGTTTCATTTGGATGGCATGAACTAGCGTGCAACGATGGTGACATCTTGTGGTTGGAATGGCGCAAGAATGGCTGGGATCACCATGAGCTTTGTTGGTACGTTTGGAGGTATTTAGGACAGCTGCCCTGTGGGTCACGGACGGTGATATGCACCTGGACTCCTGCCATGACAACTTCCGCATATTGCACAATGTGTCTGTCACAGCGAACCAATCCCAGCCGGCACGGATGGACGGCGAGGTGCGGGAGGGCGGGCTCCAGTCCTGCCTGGCCCCACCTGGCATGAGTCAGCGCCGGTGTGCCAACCGGTGAACCTCATCCCACAGCGGCAGCCGGGCTGGCACCGCCCAGGGCGATCCGGCCGGATGGCGCCAACTGCGTCACCGCGCGCTCCCGCCGGCACGCGCGCCTCACGTGCGACGTGTGGCGGCGTGACGCATTCCTGGCGGCAAGGCAGCCGGCCGGCCTCCCGGGCCGAGGGCGGGCACGCCCACCTGTGACGTCACGACTCTCTCCCGACTGGCGCTGGTGTTGGTAGCCTCGAGAAGTCGCCTCTCCGTCGACCGCAACACCACCTGGACGGCCGTGACGGCTCGGCACGTGACATCACGCGCACGAACAGTTGGAACGCAGAGCGAACTGGCTCCGGGCTTCGGAACAGATCCGTCGACTCGATCTTCTGACCATCGCACGTCGGTGTGAATCGCCAACGGACCTTGTGCTGCTCGGTTGCCAGCTCATATATACCCTTCCGCTGTTATCTTGTCGAGCAGGGTATCATCGAGGAATATGATCGGAAATGCCTCATGTGATAAATCAGAGGATTTTGTCCTGAAGCCTGTGCATATTGCATGCAACTCGTCCTTCACGTCACCTGAGAACAAGGTGAAAATTATTCCCATAGACTCAGTTCGAATCGGACAAGTTTACATATCTAGGCAAGTGATAATCCAGTTGCCTATCCAGAAATGCTATGGGTGGAAATGCATGACCCAGTTCAGCAATTTCGGTACTTTAAAAATGAAAATAATCATCCTTTTCACAGGGATTAATACAGTCGCGGCCATTCAAATTAATGCTTAACCCTGTTGGTTCAAATGGGAAAACGGAACCAAACGGAGTATCTATTACCCAAGACCCACCTCAAAACTTCACTTGCAGTGCCTCTGCTTTATCTGGCTGATTTTGTTCAGTGTAAGATCATCAGAGATAATATTTTTATATCGATTCCTCAGGTATGGAACAATCGAGTTCTCAGGTATCAAACAATCGAGTTCTCAGTTAAGACATAATCAAGTTCTCAGGCATGACGAAAGCTGTGCAATAGCTGCGCGGTTGGATCTCGGGTCGATGCAAATGACGCTTCGGTTAGCATGACTCCCAGTCATGCAAAGCCACCCGATGAAACATTCTGATGAAGCATGCAACGGCGACGCGTCTCCGTTCCTACGACTCCCCCACGTGCTGGTCGGCCGTGTGGCGATGTATGGCCGTGTGGAGTTTCATCCCTTCCGGCGGCTAAAACCTTGACCGCCTATCTCGAACGATAGCAACGGGCGGCGCCCACCATGATACGTAGGCACCGGTTTAAATGAGTCCACCGTTAGCTCATGGTCGCGGTCACGGGGACAAGGAAATGCCGCCCACTGCGAGCGGCGTGAGGTCCGGACACTATTGTGTCAGGACGCAGTTCAATGTCTGGACACGATTCAGTGTCCGGACACAATTCAATGTCCGGACACAATTCAATGGGCGGACATAATTCAATGGCAGGACACAATTCAATTCCCGGACATCATTCAATGTCAAGGCATAATTCAATGTCAGGACACAATTCAATGTCCGGACACCATTCAATGTCATGGTGCTGATGACGTAGCTCTGGCAGAGTGATGCAGTGCTACAGTGGTGGCATAGTCATACACACGACGACCAAGTGGTGCTGGAGTTGTGACACGAGGAATGTCAGGTATCTGCGGCGTAGTGATGCACACAGCGACACAGTGGTAACATAGTCATACACACGACGACCAAGTGGTGCTGGAGTTGTGACACGAGGAATGTCAGGTATCTGCGGCGTAGTGATGCACACAGCGACACAGTGGTAACATAGTCATACACACGACGACCAAGTGGTGCTGGAGTTGTGACGCGAGGAATGCCAGGTATCTGTGGCGTAGTGATGCACACAGCGACACAGTGGTAACATAGTCATACACACGACGACCAAGTGGTGCTGGAGTTGTGACGCGAGGAATGTCAGGTATCTGCGGCGTAGTGATGCACACAGCGACACAGTGGTAACATAGTCATACACACGACGACCAAGTGGTGCTGGAGTTGTGACGCGAGGAATGCCAGGTATCTGTGGCGCCCGCCGCTCCGGGACGCCAGCTGTCACAAAGAAAACCCGCTGCGGGAAAATTCCGGCACGCATTCCTTGCCAGCGATAGACCAAGCATGCGCCTCGGAACAAGAGCAAGTCCAACCCCAAGGTGGTATTCGCGTATTCCATCACGCACGGCCTCCTCGCACACGGCACATGCCTGTCTAATACCCATCTGAACAATGCGGCTCCCTCTCTCAACCTTAGACTGCCCGTCTGGTGTCTGCCCTGGCTGATCAGCTGCTTTAGTAAAACTCGAACACCGACTGCCCGCAGAGCCTGCCAGTTTAGTCTCACTGCGCAGCGGCTGACTTTGGGCCAGTGTGAAAGGCCTGCAGCGATGCATTCACAAGATTGCTGTCTTCATTTGAAATATTCTACCTTAAGGCACTCACATTGAGCTGGTGGGAAAATGGATCGAATACCTTCGCATGTCTCAGTGATATTCTTGATGTGAAAGCGATTCGATTGAAAGCGAAAGATTGAAGAAATTGGATATGTTTTCACTTAGATATAGAAGGCTGAGAGGAGATCTCATCGAGGTCTTTAAATTTGTCCATGGTCTGGAGAGGGGATATCTTGGGGAAATGTTTGAATTGAACAGAAATGATGCATTTAGAGGTCATAAATTCAAAATTAAAGTTAACCACAGCAGAACAAGGTTAAGGCAGACTTTCTTCACCAACAGGGTAGTAGAACACTGAGACCACCTGCCAGAAAACATTGTCAGTAGCAGCACATTGAACATCTTTAAAAACAGCATAGACAATCATTATAAGAATAGAGGGCTTGTTTTTCAGTATTACAGGGAGGGCTGATTGACAGATTTGGTGGGCAACTGGTTCAGTGTACAGAGTGCAACCAAGAAGGGCCATTGTGGCTCATAGTTGCACTAATCTTTTATGTCTATTTATGTCTTTATGGTTCTGGTAGCAGAGTAAAACGACATAATGCGACCCAAAAGCGAACCGACATAATATGAGAGAGGCACTGTAAAATATCGAAGTATGTGCGCAATGGATGGCTGAGTCCACTCATTGTTCCCAGCCCCACATCCTACCCTAGCTATCCTTCTGTCTGAACCGCTTTTTCACATCGTGCATTCCATGGTCTCGAAGTGATCGAGGGTAGCGGAATAGATCTTCGTCTCATAGCTAGCCCATGCTGCATGAGAACCAGGCTCCACAGCAGCCTGCCAGGCTATCTGAGCCTACAACGGAGCATCAGAGCCAGACTATACAAAAATCGGAGCAGAACTGGGGGCTTCAGAGTATCACGATACAAGTAACTCCTCATTCCTGCGGAGGCATTTTCATCTCACTAGCTCTCTTCGTTTACTCCGCAATATGGTGTTATATCACGCTCATTTCGCTCGCGTAAATGCAGTCAAACAATGATCAATTCTGGAATTCCAATACTGCGCAATTAATTTTGTGATCAAATCAGGATAATGATGTGCTGTATGACAGCCCGTCGGAATTTAGAAAGAAAGCAGTGGAACATACGTGTGCACACAAAACACTGAAAACTGAGTGTTAGATACCACACATTTGCGCTGTGTGTTATACGCTTATATTGAATGCATGCTGAAGCTTCAGCTAGAAGTTAACGTATCGAACGATTGTGCTTGCGTTGTGCGAACCTATGACGCATGTATTGTGTGCATTTGTATGATTTTACCTGGATTACTTCATCTGCCGTTGGGCTCTCAAACCCGTTCACGACGTGGGAATAAAATATGGTAGGCTAAACCAAGCTATACGTTTCCCTGTCAGAGCCAGCCGGTCGGTGATTGGGCGACAGCTGATGGTGTACAGAGAGAGAGGACACCAGTACAGCCGCCTGATGGAGAGGCAAGAGAGTACTGCTGTCGTCTCGGCGGCTCGGGCCAATCGGCTTTAGACTCACCGGTCTCACAAGCATATTTTTATATGGAATGCAGTTATTGTGGGGTTATATTTAGCGTAGAAAAGAGGATTACCATGCTTAAACCCAGATTAAACCTGAAAATAGAAACCACGTTAAATAATCATGTTAAAAGACCAGGTTAAAAATGCTGCAGGTTCCGTGAGTGTCCCTAGTGGTCAGGTGGGTCTCCCTGGTGGTCCGGTGTGTCTCCCTGGTCTCCTTGGTGGTCCGGTGAGTCTCCCTGGTGGTCGGTGAGTTCTCTGTGTTGTGGTCTTTTTTGGTTTGTCTGGTGGTCGGTGTGTCTCCCTGGTCTCCTTGGTGGTCCGGTGAGTCTCTCTGGTGGTCCGGTGTGTCTCCTGTGGTCCGTGTGTCTCCCTGTGGTCTGTGTTCCTGGTGGTCCGTGGGTCTCCTGTCTTTGGTGGTCGGTGAGTTCTCTGGTGGTCCGGTTGTCTCCTGGTCTCCTTGTGGTTCGGTGGGTCTCTGGTGGTCCGGTGTGTCTCTCTGGTGGTCCGGTGTGTCTCCCTGATGGTCCGGTGTGTCTCCCTGGTGGTCCGGTGTGTCTCCCTGGTCTCCTTGGTGGTCCGGTGAGTCTCTCTGGTGGTCCGGTGTGTCACCCTGATGGTCCGGTGGGTCTCTCTGGTGGTCCGGTGAGTCTCGCTGGTGGTCCGGCGGGTCTCCCTGGTGATCTGATGGGTCTCCTTGGTGGTCAATTTTCAGTGACTCACCCTTGTGATTCTCTGAGGCCTCCTGCAGGTCCTCCGAGATCCAAATACGTCGTGTGGATCCGTCTGGCGGAGGCTTGACGCATGCCGCCAATCCCGGCTGATTATGTAAGCTTATCTGTTTGTCCTGGGTGGGCGCCTGTTGATCCTTGCCTCATGATCGTGCCGTTTAGCGTCCGAGCTAAAGAGATAACGTTCGTTGGTCGGCGGCACAAGGCGACATTGCGTGCCACGAGAGCGCATCTGCATTAGACGCGCTTGGACTGGTCGGAGCGCGGCGGCGACTTTAAAGTCGCCGCCACGCCGCGGCCGTGGCGGCGTCCTCAATTCGATCGGCGTGGCGTACGGCCGGCCGCCGGCGGTCGGCGGGCCGTGGCGGGCGGGCGTGCTTTCTCCGCCGGTCATCGCGGCGACCCGTTTCGTCACGAACCCGCCGGCCGGCGTAGGCGGCGCGGCCGGCGGCTGCCGGCACCCGCGGCGGCGCGCCGCCCCCAGCCGAGAGCGTAGTCACGAGCGGCCCCGCCGACACCCGCCCGGCGCGCGGGCCCCAACCGGACCCGGCGGCGGCCGGCCGCGGGGGTGGTAACGGCGGTGGTAACGGGACCGGCGCGCCGCATGGCGGCCCGCTGCCACGCCCATGACCGCACGCGCCGGCCGGCCGACCACGCACCGTGGCCCGGCGAAATCGTGCGAACGTGCGGCCGCGTCCCGACGCACTGCGCGTGAATAATTGGGCCGCGCTGGCGCGCTGCGTGCCATCGACTGATTGGCTAGTGGGGTGGCATGATATCGACGGATTGGCTGGTGGGGGTTGCATGCCATCGGCTGATTGCTTGGCGGGGTGGCATGATATCGACTGATTGGCTGATGGGGTGGCATGCCATCGACTGATTGGTTGGTGGGGGTGCCATACCATCGACTGATTGGTTGGTGGGGGTGCCATGCCATCGACTGATGCTGTCGACTGATGACTGGCTGGTGGGGTGGAATGATATCGCCTGATTGGGTAATGGGGGTGCCATGCCATCGACTGATGCTGTCGACTGATGACTGGCTGGTGGGGTGGAATTATATCGCCTGATTGGGTAGTGGGGGTGGCATACCATCGGCGACTGGAGATATATAACAGGAGTATTTGTTATGTAACTTGGGTGGACCTCATCACGGCCAATGATTGGTTCCCTCCCCCGGAACCTGCCTATTGAATTTGATGGGTGACGATATGGAGCTGAGCATCCCCCAACACTGGAGTCCAGTAGCTAACACATGCATTGTTCCACGTCAAACTGAAAAGCGTCGCCGTGCCAGTTAGATTTACTGCTCGCGCTGTGAAGTGCGCTCCATCTGTCTGGAGGTAGGGCGGTCGGGGGCTGTAGATGCCGTCTCCCTGACGATGTAAAATAACCACATTAGCTGTGAGACAGCCAAGTCATGGTCCTATTTCCTGTAGGAAATGAAGATAAATGGAAGCGGAGAGAGAGAGAGAGAGAGAGAGAGAGAGAGAGAGAGAGAGAGAGAGAGAGAGAGAGAGAGAGAGAGAGAGAGAGAGAGAGAGAGAGAGAGAGAGAGAGAGAGAGAGAGAGAGAGAGAGAGAGAGAGAGAGAGAGAGAGAGAGAGAGAGAGAGAGTGGGAAACATAGGAGATATAATGCGATGTAGAAATAGACTTGCAACACCGATATTTGTTCAGTAAAGACACTCGACGGTCATCTGCAAAACATGGCAGTGAAAGTGATCGTTGAATCAACACAACAATGGCGACGATGAAGCCAGATTTAGGATGGGAGAATGGACGTGGAGCAAAGATCAAACCACTTCTTTTTAATAAGCACCGCAAGCTTGATGATAGTTTTTTTTTAAAGAGGGAGCGTCAAAGCAGCTCCCATATGGCTCTGCTGCAACACTAACGGTCCACGTTGCAACATTAATACCAAACGCACCGAGTGAGCGGCTCTGCACAGGGAGCACGAATGGCACGATTGTGCTGCCGGTCCGTCAGCTGTGACCTCTGACAACCTCGAGCTGTCGGATGGCCCTGATCTCTCCTGATTTGATATCTGATCGCCCTGACCGAGGCCTCCAGCGTACCTTGTTGCCCCCAACTCGTCTGGCACATCTGGCACCTCTGACCCGTCTGGCCGCGCAACACTGTCTCACGGCTTTGACCCCGTCCGCCGGTGGAGGTCGGGCCGAATTCTGCCGACGGATTCTGCCGACGCGCCTGTCGACGACAGGCGTCGACAGCTCTCCCGACACGCGCCGACGACAGACGTCGACAGCTCTCTCGACACGTGTCGACGACAGACGTCGACAGCTCTCTCGACACGTGTCGACGACAGGCGTCGACAGCTCTCTCCCGACACGTGTCGACGACAGGCGTCGACAGCTCTCCCGACACGTGTCGACGACAGGCGTCGACAGCTCTCTCCCGACACGTGTCGACGACAGGCGTCGACAGCTCTCTCGACACGTGTCGACGACAGGCGTCGACAGCTCTCCCGACACGTGCCGACGACAGACGTCGACAGCTCTCTCGACACGTGTCGACGACAGACGTCGACAGCTCTCTCGACACGTGTCGACGACAGACGTCGACAGCTCTCTCGACACGTGTCGACGACGGGCGTCGACGGTTGCGTCGCCCAGGCTCAGAGGCGCCAGCAGGGTCGCCGGGCGCCGTGTCCGTGCCCGTGTTGCGTCGCCGGAAGCTGTTGCGCGGGAGCGAACGTCGCAACCCCGCCGCCGCCGTCGCGCCGCGCCACCGCGCGCCGCTGTTGCGCCATGAGCAGCGACCGTGACCGGCGGGTGGATGCGGCGACGCGACCTGGTTCGCTGCCACTGCACGTCGACGCCGGCCGGGGCCAAGGGAAAGCCCTGCACTGCGGGCGCCGCCGCAGACGGGTCACGGCTAGGTCGCCGCTCAGGCTTGGCGGGCAGTCCGGCGATGAGCCCAGCCCAGCTGGCCCGGTCGGGGGCCGCACCTCTCCGTCGTGCTGATGCCGCGGGACTGTGCCGCTCATTAGTCGCGCTTGTGCCGAATTACGCGCTGCATCTGCTCGATGGACACTTGACCCGAAGTGGGGCAGCAAGCAAGGTTAAAGTCAGCTTTGATTTATGTTTTGAGTGGATGTGCAGATTATCACTATTGAATGAATTTCTTCGTGGCACCTTCCGTCAAAGAAAATTGGGCTGGACAATCGATAAATACTGATAACGGCATAATTATCGATGGCGTCTGGACATTGTCGCGATGCCGGGTGGAACAACGCACTTAAATATTCAATATCCATCTGATCCACTTCGTTATCAGTACCAAGCGGAAATCCGTAAGGACAAAGCAATCCGAGCTGCGCTCTTCTGCGGACCATCTGACTGGCCTCGTCGGACCACCGCGACATCTCCCAGGGCATGGAAGCTTCGTTCCCAGCCCATCAGCTGACCAGCATGAACAGTGAACCATGAACAATAAACAGCTCTCGTCCGTCGTCGGGCCGTTTCGCACGCTTCGCCAGACTGCCGTTGCAGACGCCGGCAGATGTCGCTGCGCCACCGGCCACGGAGGCGAAACGCGGATGCGGATGGCATCTGGGCCGACCGTCACGCCGGCCGGCCAGCCCTGTCGCCATTGTGAGAGGCACGGGACCGATGCGGAAAGCCTGCACGCGTTTCACAATGCCGACGCGCCGTCGCCCCCCGATGGCGCGGACGTCTGGCGGCGAGCCAGCGCGTCACCGCCGCCGGCAAACGCGCAGCAAGACGCCGCCGCCGACGTCTGTGTGGACGTCGGTCAGACGTGCGGCGCCCGGGCCGCGGCCGGCCGGCCGGCCGCTGACTCACCGAACTCACCCACCCAGAGGTGGTCCAGCAGCGCCAGCCGTGACGTCACCGAGCGAGGCCGCGGCCTCCGCTCGCCCACGCACGGTTTGTTTACCGCCGAGCTTCGCGTGCCGACGGCCAGGTGGCAGCAGCGGGCAGGCGCGCGCCGTCTGCGTCAAGAGGGCGATGTCACGCTGACTCGTGGAACGTAGTCGTCTGCCGCTGCGCGCCGCGCCCGCCGACGAGCGTGCCGGGTGGCGACGGTTCTAGAGACGGTCGACGTCGCGGTGCTCCGTAGTTGGCCGACAGCGGCGAGATTCTGGCGAAAGGCCAGACCGCCTTCGCCACACGACAGGATTGGGTTTCCTGGAAGGATTCCCGACACACGGCCTTTCTCTGGAGATTTGACCTCTCCGTGATGCTTGGAACACGGTTGGGATTTCACGTCCCACGTGTGCAACGTGGCGTGTAGAGAGGAGAACTCGGTGACGTCATATGAGGCCGAACAGGGCTCGGGTCGGCCCGCGACCTTGAGGCAGCCAAATTCAAGGAAGTCTCAGACAATCACGACCGCTGGAGTGAAAAGCATACTGGGACAATACGAAGTACTTCAGAAGATAGTCCGGGGTACTTGTTCCGGTCTGTCCAGGTCCGGGGTACCTGTTCAGGCCTGCCGGGGTTCCCGGGATACTTGTTTCGGTCTGTCCAGGTCCGGGGTACCTGTTCAGGCCTGTCGGGGTTCCCGGGGTACCTGTTCCGGTCTATCGGGGTTGCCGGGGTACCTGTTCCGGTTTGTTTGGCTCCGAGGTATCTGTCCCGGTCTGTCAGGGTCCGGAATATATATGCCGGTCAACTGCCGGGCTCCGGGGTACCTGTACCCACTGAAACGACCATGACTCGGGCAACATGGGCGCTCAGCCACCAGAAGAATGGCTCGGGATTCTTCTGTGACCCCGTGATCCGTCCTCAGAGGTGGGGATCTCCCCAAAGTCTAGGTAGGTATCAGGTTCAGCGGTGATAAGAGCCATGGGTGGGAGGTTCGACTGCCTTCCCGTCTTTTGCCCTAAAAAATCAAGGTTCGTCAGTTTCCAGCCACTTGGTTAAGAAGCATCGAACCTTAGGTCATTTTGTTCAAATCCTCAAGTTTACTTCAGGAAATTTGCAAAATTATACGCAACGCGCTACACTCCAACACCTAAGGGTCAGTCTAGTATTCTGATCAGAGGCATCACCAGGAAACCATATTAGGAAGGACGCTTACCAGGGACAGATACAGGAATTATGTGTGGGCATACTTTCCTCGGAGGAGCAAAGTTCCAAGTTTTCATTTGGCGGAAAAGTTCGTTGACCAGACCGGTGTGGAGTGCACTTGAGCACACTGAGGTTTTCGTCTCAAAGAAGCTCCTTGTCCTCTGAAAAGGTGCTCTTTGAAATGTTTTTGGCTGAAAAATACGTTGAGCGTACGTATGTATGTCTTGAGTACTTCTCAACACCTCCGGGATCCTCTTTTGGGAAATTTGTGGCTCCGCCACTGCTTGCAATTTATTAGAACCGTTCGTTCTGCTCCACCCTCCAAACTTTCCACAGGCAACGTGAATGATACCACTTTGGGAAGACCGGTCTCTTGTTGCAACTTTTCCTTCCTCTGGATCCGGCTCTGACATGATCAGGCTCAAAATAGGCATTTCCAGAGGCGGCGAAACGTATGGGACGCTATAGCTCTGCACCTCCTTGCGCGAGCAAGATGGGCATCGCAACCCTTGGTGAACTCACTAAAAATGTGTATACTCCCTAGGTATAATAAGAAATTAAATTTTTTTTTCAAGATTGTCTTCTTAAAAGAAAACAATCTTGAACGCTAAGCGACGCATCCTGACAGGTTATATAGGTCCCTACTACTAGAACACATGTTCATAGCTTATCTGGCCATTCATTCAGTACTTGGAGCGATTCCAAGCAGTGTATTGTGCGGGTGTACAGTACACTTTGCTTGGCATTACTACACAAAAATTATAAAAAGTAATCGTGCTTGCATAATTTGAAACTGCAGTTACGATCACTTCATCCGAATAATTTGAGCCCAGTGGCGGATTCATCGCAGCCTATGTTGACATGTTAACTGGGTACGGAAATTATTCTGTTATATATTAGCAGAATAATTTCCGAATAAAAATGGAATAATTTTACGGTGAAGTTCGCAAATCCCGACCAAATTCTTCATTTTCGGCATATTTTAACATCATCGTCTCTCCGTTTCGTAAAACATCCCCTGTGGTCTAGAAGAGGCTACTGAGGGCATGTTCTCCAGAACGGTGTTCACCCAGGAAAAGTCGACTGCAGCCTTCTCTCTTCCTCTTCTTTCAGCTAATGTCACCGAGCTGGAAAAAAACTGGGCCTCTTGGTGACTTCTACGATCATCTGATTGATTTCTCACAATTGATGGCGCTCTCCCCAGGGAGATGGTGTCAGGCCCACCAGACGAATGCTCCGCCACATTGGTGCTCAATGGCGGGGAGATGGTGATGCTCTCCCCAGGGAGATGGTGTCAGGCCCACCAGACGAATGCTCCGCCACATTGGTGCTCAATGGCGGGGAGATGGTGATGACTCTCCCCAGGGAGATGGTGTCAGGCCCACCAGACGAATGCTCCGCCACATTGAAAGTCCTTGGTCTGTCCTTTGTTCTGACAGGTAATTCACCAGACGACTTTTGGTAACATGCCTTGGGGTCATACCATCTTAGCACTTATTGATACACTTTGTACTTAGCACTTATCATGAGTCATAATTTGAACATGCTTAACATTGCCATGTGTGACAAATTAGACAGACGTTCTCTGTCTGAACCAAAGAATTGCCTGGAGGCAGGACATATTCCAATATTCAAATACATATTACAAGTGATCTGATGAAGGTGTGTCGAGTATAGCAGCCGGTATGCCCTTCTGCGTTCTCCAGCTGCGCCAATGATCATTTTGGCCATGACGGGTCAGTTATTGCACTATGTTGCGAAGTGCGCCCGCATTTTCATGAGGGACGCCGCTCGACGGGTCCAGGAGGGCGCACACATTCCGAAGAGTTCACCGCCCAAAAGGGTTCCTGTACTGGTACTATCAAGAGAGGTGACAGCGCCCCAGGAGGGTGCATACATTTGCACCCTCCTGGATGCTAATGTAGGTACCCCCTAGGGTGCTAGCTATCTGAAACTCCGCTTCTAATTACAATATAAGCATGACCTGGCCCAAGGCAGTGCCTGACTGCGAGGAAAGCACCAGCTGGCCCAGGAGGGCGTCTGCACTGTCAAAGCATTCAACTGCCCAGAAATACGCCTTCCTTTTCGGGAGAGGGGCATATGTAGCCATTAGTGCTCCGCATATTACGAAGAACGGTGCGCGAATAGCCCAGGAGGATGCCTATGTTTTCAAGCCACACAGCTGTCCAAAAAAGCACCTGTCCTGGTGAGATAGGTGCCTGACCGCCACGGGCGAGTATCTGCCACTCTAGGTGCCGTATTATTTTACAGATTTTAGATGGGTGGATAAGCTCGACCGATTAGGTGGTCAGCTGGTTCGCCTGGAAGAACGCTTGCCCATCCAGCTAGCATGCCATCCGAGGTCCTGCTCCCCTTGGCGATGGTAGAGTTCATGTTCTGAACCAAGAGTGCGCCCACTGCCGAAGACGACATGTTGTCTAGGACATGGATGTCGATAGCGCGCCGATGGCCCGCTTATCGTCCTGTGGTTGGTGAAAAAAGCGTTCTTCGAGTCAAGGCTGGAGTTCCTCTCGAGATCGACGTTCTCGTAATTTACGCACCCGACGAGACATTGAACTGATCTAGCACACCTCCCATGCGGGACAGTGCCGTTCATTTTCTCTAGGCATACTTGCCGAATTTTGTGATATGCCACTTGATTAATCATTGAATCGACATGTAGAAAAAGCTGGTGTCAGTATTGTTTCCAAGAACAAAGGGACAGAGGAAAAGAGAGAGGAGGTTATCTCAGCCATTGTTTCTCCCATTCGGAAAGGACAGAACCCAGCGCACATATTGGCCCCGGCCACTAGCATGAGTGGTAGCAGGAGACTCGTGAATCTAAAATTATTTTTAAGGTTAATGTCAGCCCAAATCATCGAAACACGGGTGGAGCTTGACATAGGCCATTGCGCATCCTTTGTCGACCCTATGATGTGAAACATTGAAGATATTGTGTCAGGCCACTGATCTGTGATGCGAAAAGAGGGACCATCGCTTCTCGGATCGTTTTTCTTCTCCATCGAATGGCGAGTAATCGGCACCCAATCGCACTTCCTACCCCCAAATCATCCGTGATGGATGCGGTAGGATAATCAGTGACAACTGAAGTAACGACCAATGGTCTCTTGAAGGTTGTTCTGGATCCATGACCTAACTTGACGCCAGATGACCTTTGTGGATTTAGGAGTAATTGCATTTTTTAACATGCACCCTAAAACTGAGTTAGGCGTCTAAGTTTGGCCCTTGACACTACAAAATAATATCTTTAAGCACTGTTAAAGAAATGCCTAAAATTATATGAATATTTTGACCTTACCTAGCCCCTTACCTATCAGTCGAATTATAATACATCACACGTGACCATTATCCCGAGATTTCGAACCACAACGGTGAACACATCCACCGCACATCTGCTACCGCCGCTACCCAGGTAATGAGAGAAAGGCAAACTTGAACATTTTGCTTTGACTCGAACATCTGAAGTAATATTAATGGTCACTAGCGACCTAAGAAGCATAAATCAGACATTAAATGTGGGGCGATAACGAGATAGGCATACAATGCTGGCTGTCGTCTCATGTGGCACACTTTCTTCATTTGGAAATGCTCCGGGGGCAACACTGCTCTGTTCTCGCGAACATGGCGAAATGTCGCTTACGGGCGCGGCCTAACCGGCGCAGGACTTCGGCATCTTGCCGTTTTTAGTGACCTAGGGGTTGCAACCTCCGCAATATTCTCGCAAACGGCACGTACACGAAGGGGATTATCGGGCCCACGTAATGCTCACACCTGCGAAACCTTTGGTTTAAAACTTATTATGTGAAGTCAGGTTACTCAGGACTTGTGACTGTACTTCGGGATTTTGTTACAACGGATTTTGGCCAATTGCGCGCTTTCCAAGTTTTAATCCAAATAGACTATGCAGACTATGCGCGAAACACTTATGCAGTAAGTATTACAGTATTTTTCATTTAATTTGATGTCCATTGAGGGGTGACATGAGGCAATAACATCAACGTATTCCTGTACATATTAGGTCAAGTCGCGAAGTATCAATATCTGATTTTGGTGTTTAGGTCCCAAGCACATAATGTTGTGGCCTAGATGTTAACAATGAACACTGAATTCCAATTCAACAAGCGAAGTTACTCTATGAAATGGCTTGGAGCATCTTTAGTGAACTGATCTTTAAACTCCACTGTCAAGATCAACGCAAAGTGGGGTCAAAGTGGGCCAAGGCTGGTCCTAGGGTGTCTACATGTGTGTGCTGTTTTCGGATTGGGCAGCCGTGCATATTCAACATGGCCGGAAATTGCTTTCGGACCTTATAATCCTGAAAAACACATGTTGACTCTGCGTTGTTTGCTATTATCTAATGCATGACGCCATAGGATGCTACAGGACGCTATGGGATGCTACATGATGCTATGGGATCATGCGATCCGTAGTTAGACTTCGATCGAATGTTGGACACGGTAATGTGCATTTCATAAGCGTATCGTACGTTGCTCGACATCCAGTCACCTGGCTGTGTTATCATACCACACAAACTGCATGTCCTCAGGCCAGGCAACTGGCTGGTGCCAGTCCGATGGAGGGTGCCGCGCTGTATACAGGATAAACTGTGCGAAAAGGCTGCAAGAAAAAGGACCGTGATATATGGTAACACCGATTAATTCGATAATTTGACGTAGTGCAGTTGAGCTTTACACACACACACACACACACACACACACACACACACACACACACACACACACACACACACACACACACACACACACACAAAAAACAAATACATTATATATATATATATATATATATATATATATATATATATATATATATATATATATATATATATACATTGTCGGTTAAAGGTCACATATTCGACGGGACAGATCGAGTTCGGCAAGATTGCTGCCAATTTTGGCTCAAGGAGATTTAAAAAAATGAACATTTGCGGAAATTGGAACCAGATTTTCCGCCATCGAGCTCCTCTGCCTAACATTGCGCACACATCCCAAATCTGAATACTATGCACCGAATAGCTGAAATAAGTTTTATTTGGCATCGCAATTCCTTCAAATCCACGAACCTTTGACACAGAAAGTTGTATGTTTCACGAACTGCCAAGCGAGGGCAGTTGCGGTCGTTCCACAAACTTCCCCTTGCAGTGTGATGGTGCCAGGTCCTGCACGTGCAGCAGAGGAGCATAGTCCTTGTCTTGGCCTGGCTCGTCCAGCGCCACTAATGATACCTTAATGTAACTGAATTGGAAAAGATGTTCTCGGTAAAATGGCTAGTCCTCGAAGCTCTGTAGAATGCACTACATATGTACCTGCTGCAGACTCATGGAGTGGGCGTTATATAAGCATTGACGTCCAAGAACCCCGAGCCCAAATAACTGCCTAGCTTACTGAAGACACCTGGAAGCGATGAGTACTAAGCTTTTCCTCAGCTCCAGATGTGCACGAATGCCATGCAATCCCCTTGTCGGGGCACTAATGCCGCATAACAACAGCGTTATCCGATTATCCGGCCTGAGGAGAAAGCTTAGCCAAGAGACTGGCTGGGATTGCCATCGGTCTGTCGCTAGCCAGTACCGAGAGGCCGGCTGAGATCGGGACCGGTGTGTCACCAGCCCAGTACCCAGAGGCCGGCTGAGATCGGCACCACTGTCTGTCACCAGCCCAGTACCGAGAGGCCGGCTGGGACCGGCACCGGTGTGTCACCAGCCCAGTACCGAGAGGCCCGCTGAGATCGGCACCAGCATATCACCCAGAGGCCGGCTGGGATCGGCACCGATCTGTTGCCAATATGAGGCGTCTGCTGATGGAGCCGAAATCGGACCCGCTCCACCCTGACCGGCTGTGCTGCCGTCACGTGACCCCACCGCCTGTGTCCGCCGTCCTCCGTGACCCGTACAGGCCCTCCGGCCGACTGCCGCGTCAGCGTGAGCGCCGGGCGTACGTCATTTCCGTCACGTGCCAGTCTGACCGCGCCGCTTCCGGTGCTGTCTGCCTTCACTGTCATGCCGCATCACGCGTACCGCGCTACCGCGTGATTGTTGTAATATGCCGCCAGTGCATAGTCGACAATCGCGTCGCTGTTCAAAATGCGCCTCTGTTGGTCCTGGTACGGAAGCCGGAACTGGATGAATGAATGGTTTGAAAATGTATCCAAATGGTAGACGATTTGGCAGTGGTCGCTATTTGCAAGGAAGGTGAGTATTCGCCCTGGAAAACAGCCAAAGCCAGCTAATTGTTTACGCTTTCATGTCTTTCATGGAAAATAAAAATGCAGCCTTTCTGCAGACAATTTTGTCGAATATTTCATCATTCCATCATGGTAAAAAAAGAAAGCAAAATTTCTTCTCAGGTTTGCGTTTGACCGTTCGACGAAGGTTGCTCAGTTGCTTCGCCTACTCTACCGATTGCAACAAAGACGCGAGGGTATTAATTATTAATTATTATTAATACGAATTTCCCATGATTGCAACAAAGACGCGAGGGTATTAATCACACATATATTACCAAAATTGCGACTTTACTAAAATTGGTACAGTTGCAAGCTATTCGCAGTCCAGATTATGACAACAGAGGCCAGACATGAAAATGTTCTCCCGTAACCACGTCATCAATTATTTTTGCACACCAAAACCAAAAAAAAATGGACGAAAGATACCACGGTGGTACCTTTTTATTAATGTAATATTCTTTTTTTGCTCCGACCCCAAGCTTAAGCAAATATCCGGGATCGAACTTCCAGGAAGCCTTGTAATATTTATACTTGTTTCATTTTCTACTTGTTTCGCAAGTAAAAACTTGAATTACCTGTACAAGTGCGGTATTTATTGGCTTGAGGAACCAATGTTGAAGTGCAGCGTCTCAAGCAGGCCTGCTTCTTGCGATCCAGGGGAACGAATGCTCTAACATTGAGCTTATCAGTGTAGTCTATGGTGAGCGAGTATCAAAGGGTACAATACGCTTGCCTTCATCATACACAGAATAACGTCCATAAAACCATGCAAATATATTAACAAACATAACTTTCTACAAATGATACATAAATGTACACAATGCAGGTAAAAAAACACCTACAGAGGCCATGGCGTCATTTGACACTGACCTTTTGTATGCAAAAGTACTGGATCACCCATTCTGTTGCTGCAAAGGGCGATTTTGATATATGCATATTTACAGAAGCTTTATATAAACTAGGCACTATTAACTGGTAACATAACACGGTACAAGAGTTGCATATCGACATGCAGGGAAAATAGGTGCCTTTCTAAAACTGTTCTGTGCAACAATTACAAATTGACCACGAAAAAAAAATGGTGTTAAATACAAAGTTTCAAAATTACAATCAGTGCAGTGCTGCGGGCGTTTCGACGATGGACACCCGTCTGTCCAGCGAGCTCCGTAAGTCGTACAGTCTCCCACAGCGCAGCATGTTAGAGGCCGTACCGAATAGCGTGCAGTGTCTCACAGCGCAGCTTGCCAGAGGCAGTACCGAACAGCGTGCGGTCTCACATAGCACAGTTTGCTAGAGGCCGTACCAAACACTATTCGCGGCGTCATTGGACGGACGCATGCACCCGTTATTCACCACTGGAGAATATCTTGACTGGGCAGTGGCCTTGCTCATATCTTTAATGAACATGTGCATGGTGAAATGTATATTTTATTCTGCTTTGGCTGATGGGGAACCGAAGAGTGCAATGCACTCGTGTCTAGCACCGTCGTGGAGGAAATATTTTAACGACTTTTGAAGCTGTTTTCTGAACTTTTTAAGATTAACAAAAATATCAGTATCGTCCTTGCGTTTTAATCATTCATTTCTTCCATGTGCACATGTTTCGTTTCCTGTTATTAGCCAGCAGGTACGTGTAGAGGCATGAACAACACGGGTGTATCACCGAGAAACTACAGAGAATCATCATGTGAACGGAGCTAAAACTATACGAATATAGCGAGAAATAGAATTGCAGATATAAATATCAAGCTTGAAAGTAAACAGTAGCTTAAGGGGTACGCGTGTTTTCTGGTAAAATATAAAGTTGATTTTTAATTTCCCTTCGATATAGCCGGCGGGATTTGATTGATTATTTGGGCTTCGGGGCGCATCAACGGCTACTGGTTATTTAGCGCCCATCAGGTCTAGAGATTAAGCTCATAGATTACTATTGCCCACCACCATTGAAACGAAGGGTATGAAGTCAACGAGGGAAGCACCCCAATAGTGTTATTACGCAGCTTCATCGTACAGACAGTTTTAGGAATACCCCATCAATCAACAATGGTTGCGTGGAAAAGCGGCCCATCAGCGCCTTTAGCGAGCAACTCTAGTACGCCTTGGCGATACGTGTGTCTCCAGGTGACATGACGTGTGCTGAAGCATCCAGGCAGAGATAATAACCTACACCTGTGGCGCAATGTGCAAGGAATACTTTCATCGAGAGCCTTTCAGCTTCGTGGACACCTGTCACGCGGCCAGCTGTAATGTCACGCCTTCTCAGGCGCTCCAACAGCTGCGAGGATTCTCTGACCAGTTGACACACCTCCGAACAGGTTCACTGCGAGCCAGGAGAGTGGAGAGGTGCGGCGACCGACTCGGCTGGCCATGCCAATGTCGAGGACGTGCTCTGTCACTGCCAGCTATTCATTCTCACTCATCAATTGATGACATCCGGGTATGACTCAGCTTCTGAGTGTCAGCTCGGCAGTGCGGAATATCTGTGACTGGTGGGTGTTGGCAGCGCGGATTATTTGTGGCTGGTGGGTGATTACAGTGCGGAATATTTGTGGCTGGTGGGTGTTGGTAGTGCGGAATATTTGTGGCTGGTGGGTGTTGGCAGCGCGGAATATCTGTGGCTGGTGGGTGATTACAGTGCGGAATATCTGTGGCTGGTGGATGTTGGCAGTGCGAAATATCTGTGGCTGTTGGGTATTGGCAGTGCGGAATATCTGTGGCTGGAGGGTGTTGGCGACGCGGAATGTATTGGTGGAACACCACGAAAGAACATGGCGGTAAGCGAAAGAAGGTGTCCAGCTAAAACCGTCTCAAGGCAATATGCATTGCATAACACTGTGATGCAAAAACAAACTGGTAAAACTATGTTTTTAACAGAAGTTGTGTTGTAAAACTCATACATATTTTTCTCAATAAAGCTGGCCACGCTTACCAACACATTACCAGGGCCCCCCATTCTGGCGTACAGTGCACAGATGTACTCTTGCTATGCATACCGGAAACAGGAAGGGCTCCTAGTCTGCCCCTGCGTCGGTCTGATACACCCGACCATGATGTGCATCAGGTGAATGGGCCAATGTGGCTCTCTATGGGTCCTGTCCAATATTTCCGGCTGTATAATCGGCTGAGTGTATGCAAAGGCGGAATGCCGAAACTGGCAAGAAATGCAAGTGCAGATGAAATGCTAGCTGAAATCATCGCTTAGCCACACCTTCATGCTTGTTGTAATGATTCTCGTCAGTTTCTCGGTACCCAATACAGACATATACTGATGGGCTCAGATGCCATCAATAGCTAGTGTCGAAAATGAAGGTGTATAATACATGCAAGGAAATAACAAGGGGTAGAGTGCGGAGAGTTCGGTAACCAAACTTTGTGGGTTGGTGATTTTAGAGAAGTCAACTTAACATTAACATCTGCCTGTTCTATTGCAGATATTGCTGCGAATACATTGCAGTCATTAATTTCCTCTTAATCGCAACACCATCAAATATACTTTTCAAGTATTTGTTTAAATCTGTAAATGAAAACAAATTTATCTGGACGGTCACCAGAGGCGGGCAGAACCGCAGCGACCTGCGCTGATCAGATCGTAGGCTACCCAACATTAGACAGGGGAAACTGTCGCGCTGAGACGTGGGAGACTGCAACGCGCGGAGCTCGCGATGTTCATCGTCAGCACACCTACAGCAGCTCCTCTCAAGCTCGCGAGGGAGGCAGGTTCACTGTCAACACACCTACAACAGTTGCTCTCAAATATAACCGAATATTTAAGCGTGGTTTTGGGCCGCAGTTCGACCACTTTTTTCGGCACTTGCACAGAACAGTTGGAAAAGGAGACACTATTTTCCACTGCACCGAAATACGTATTCAGCAGCCTAAAATATCCCAAGCAGTGTCATAACAAAAACACCGGCACGCGTTCCAACAAACCAGAACAACCAGGTATCAAAGAGCAGCAAAACGAACTTATCCAACTCCCACAAAGCATAACAAAAACTCACACCGCGTGCTCAGCGCTCCAAACACAGCAGGCGGGCTCGGCATTCGGCCTCATCGACTCATCCCGGGCTATCTTGCCATTTGTAAGTTCACATTGCCGGGGGAAGCACAAAGTGATCGGACAACGCGACCAAAGCCTTCACTCGCAGCGCCCACCTTATGCCGCGCAATTGCGACGGTTCCTCTGAGACAGGAAAATCCGGTGGAGACGGAGGGGAGTCCACTGGAGACTGAAGGAGTCTGATGGGGACCAAGAAATCCGATGGGACAGACAGCGCCCGCTGGAGTCAGAGTCAGATGGAGTCTTATGGGAGTCCAGTGGAAATGAGAGGAGTTCGTGGAAATGGGCGATACAGATGTAGAATGGGGAATTCAGTGGACAACGTAGAAGTCCGGTGGTGACTGAGAGAATCAAGCAGAAACAGGGAAAGCTTGGTAGAGACCGTGAAGTTCCGTGGAAATTGAAGAGTCCGGTGAACGCTAGGAGTCTGGTTGATACTAAAGAGAGTCCAGTGAATACAGAGAGAAAAAGAGGAATAGAGGGAGGAGAGAGTCCAGTGGAAGAGGAGGTGTCTCCGGAAATCTGGAGGGGACGGCATACGATCATCTGGAGAGAAAAGGATTGGAGGAAGGAATCTTCACGAGGAGGAGTAAGTGCAAAGCTTAAACATTCCAGCGGACGAGGAGGAGAATAAGTGGTAAGCTCTGATGGAACGCGTAATACCCCATGACACGTCCTACTCCGACACAACGTTATTGCGACGCGTCTGTGGGCATGATGTCCCAGGGAGGAAACATGTGCCGGAGGCTCCTGAAGGTGGCACCACCGCCGCCGCTCGCAGGTGGCGCTACCCGTCTCACGGGGGAGGGGTCAGTGTGGCTCGGCGCACATCACGTCCCACCATTCCACGTCAAACATGCCAATAACAAGGTGCTCTCGAACATAGAACCGACGTGTACACTCACACACACACACACGCACGCACACATTCGCACAGAGAACCACGCGCACACACACACACACACACATCCTGGTAAGCGTGTACACGAAGCACAAACAGTAATGGAGCAGCACTCTGTGCGAGCTGAATCAAAGGCGGTCGGGGAGGCCGACTTCTGAGACGGTAAGCCACCTCCCGCCGCACCTCCACTGTCACAGGGAACCCGTACTTCCACACACTACACACGAAACACTCCGACACTCGCCTCGAGGTCACCGGTGGAGGGCGCGCCGGGCGCGGTCCGACCTTGGAGGCCGTCTTGCGATGGGTGCGTGACGCACACGATGATGATGTAGCGGTGAAGTGACGCCATTTGCACCGACCCCAGCGCAGGATTTCAACTGCATGCGTAGGCCATCGCACAGAGCACCAGGGCAATGCCCTACGTATCTCACCACACCGGGATAATGCCACATGTAACGTCACACAACGCTACTCTAATGTCACATGTGACGTCGCTCAGCACCCGGGTAATGCCCCACACGTCTCACCACCCCAGGATAATGCCACATGTAACGTCACACAACGCTACTCTAATGTCACATGTGACGTCAAACAGCACCTGGGTAATACCGAGCGTGCAGTCACGCACCGCCGAGGTGGTACCCACTGTGACGCACTTCAGCACGAGCGTGATACCAAGTGTGCTGCCACACAACACGAAGGTTGCGTCACAGACGCCACACAACACGAGGGTGACGTCACAGACGCCACACAACACGAGGGTGACGTCACAGACGCCACACAACACGATGGTGACGTCACAGACACACCACAACAAGATAGTGGCGTCACACACCACGGATGTGACGTCACAGACGCCACACAACACGAGGGTGACGTCACAGACGCCACACACCACGGGGTGACGTCACAGACGCCACACACCACGGGGTGACGTCACAGACGTCACACACCACGGGGTGATGTCACAGACGCCGCCACACAGCACCACTGTAATGCCACAGAGTTGACGTTTCGCGTCCTGGTACAGCGAGGCACCGCCACACGACACCCATACACCATCGACGACTCGTCCCGTTCTGCTGCGCCCTTCACTCGTCCGTTGGCAGCGTCACGGCCGTGTGCTGAGCACCAAGGCGGTCGTCTGGTGTTGAAGGACGCCGCAGTCGACTGACAGGGCGCGACGGGGGCCGGTCCTCACTGCCGCCAAGACAAGATGCGCGAGACCACGCTGCCTTCACGCACGGGCTTCGGCGATTTGCTTCTTGCAGACAGTGCGTGCCGTGCGGTCGCCTGGAACCCAGGAGAAAGAGGAAGTTGAACGACTGTCCGAAGGCAGACAATCACAGCGTACAATTAAGACAAAAGATGCACATTCTGTATCGAGCACCCAGGGATGGTTCCAGAGGTTGCAGCTTACAGTTCAAGTTGTGAAACAAATCCAGGCTCCCTTGGTTCCCTTGTCGACACACAGCTCAATATATCATCGGTTTGAGTCAATCGTAGCTGCGGTTCGTGGCTACGATACTGCCAGCAACACACATTCCAGTGCGACATGAATCGAGAAGTTTGGAACGTGCTATCTTACGGGGAAGGAAGTACAAATTCCCACTGTGTTGGAGGTTTACAGAAGTGGCGCATGAGTATGGAATAAACTTGACGTCATAAATGACAACACTGGCTACCAGGCACATTGAGGCACTCAGGACACAAGATACACCAATGACAATATCCTGGCCACAAGGCACATTAATAATAGCACTCTAGACACCAGGCACACTAATGACAGCACTCTGGCCACCAGACACGCTGATGACAACACTCGGGCCACTAGGTGTACATTACTAACAATACTCTGACCACCACGTACACTAATGACAACACTCGGCCACCAGGTGTACAACTAACAATACTCTGACCACCACGTACACTAATGACAACACTCGTCTCACTGGTCCAAACTCGTGGTGCCCTCTCGTGCCTGGGGGCAGCTCGCAGTCTGCTACTCCCCAACTCTGTGGTCAGCACAGGTAGTAATCACCCCCTCCCACCCAAACGCAGTTTTGATACCGTTCATGTCAGCAGCAAAGAGTGTTCTGCCGCTCACAGAGCCTCTTCTGTTTTCTACCAGAAGCAAACGTCACGAACCAGTATCTCCTCTTGAACCTTGTCTACTTTCTAGCCTTTGTCCTGGATGCAAGTGCTTGTGTCCATGGTGCACCTAATGGAAACCAAACTGGCGGTGACTTTTTGGCCAGCTGCCCTTGCGACAGACGTTTTCCTCTACCTTGAATCGGACTGAGTCGTAGTATCAGTAATCACGCGGAACAAGTGTTCCGATAGATACAATGTTTGACGGATGGGTTCGTCCTTTTCGTCAACAGCCACGTTTTGAAATTGTTGAACCGTGGCTAAATATCGTCTCCATTTCTGAAAAATCTATAGCCGTACAGTCGTAGTCCCCATCGTTTACCTCGACTCCAGATAAGTTATGGTGTGCGATAGCCATGCCGTCTACGTCTATCTTGGCGGAGAGTGTAGTGTTGCAGGTATTTCAGCCACAACACCAATTTCTGTTGTTGAAATACCACCACTCGCCCAGCTAACATTTTATTTCTCACTTGACAACATTTTCCCTTCAGTTTCATTCAAAGTGCTCTGTGTGCAACATCAGCTTTGGTGATAACTTTTCCACTCGTATCAAAGACCTTTTCACTCGTATTAGTACAATCTCGACGGAAGTGCACACACTACAGCAATACGTGCAACCAATTCTGGAAATTCAATATAGTGCATTCAAGTAATACATAATTGCACCGTGTTCGCAAAGAAGCCGAACTTTGGCAACCATCCAAACCAACTACAACACACAACTTGAAAGCGAGTGAGCTTCTGCTCGACTGGCTACAGCACTACACCAATGTGCTCCACTCAACATTGAATGCGGTACGCAAATCACAAACGCGAATGCCCTATGCCGACTTTGCAAAATCAATTGGTAGTAAAACGTGCCCGCTTAACAACACAAAGTGAAAAATGTGCACAGCTCCTGTAGACACCCAGAACATCAACAATTAACAAACATCGTGCGCAGAGCTTAAATGAGACCTGTACATGTGTCAATGTAGCACCACTAAGGCTGCGTGTGTCGCAATGTGGCACAACCAAGGCTGCATGTGTTGCAAGGTAGCACAGCTGAGGCTCTATGTGTCAAAATGTAGCACCATTAGGGCTGCATGTGTCGTAATGTAGAAACACTGAGGCTGCATGTATCGCAATGTAGCACCATTAAGGGTGCATGTGTCGCAATGTAGCACCATTAAGGCTGCGGCTGCATGTGTCGCAATGCAGCACCATTAAGGCTGCATGTGTCGCAATGTAGCACCACCAAAGCTGTATGTGTCGCAATGTAGCACCACTAAGGCTGCATGTGTCGCAATGTAGCACCACCAAAGCTGTATGTGTCGCAATGTAGCATCACTAAGGCTGCAGGTGTCGCAATGTAGCACCACTGAGGCTGCTTCAACTGCTCAGTCGATCCAAATTCGCAGCTGCTCGGGGTAGCGACATCGCTGGCTGGTTTAGGAGACATAATGTACGTTTGCGTATGCTAAATAGTTCGTTAGAAACAGCAGGGAAGATGAATAGAACTCCATATTATGCTCAAGTGAAGCTTAGTAACCTCAACTAATATTTGGGATCTTCAGTCATTTAGACACCAGACCTGGCGGGTGTAAGAGCGCTAAACAGTGGCGCTAACAGGTGGCGGGAATCCCTGGAGATGGTAAGAGCGCTGAACAGGCAAGCCAGTGGCGGGAATAGATCCCGCTCCCATTTGGTGTCTGGACGTTAGGGGTGGTAGGATGGTAATGTGGTGACACTGACTGTGTGGTGGTAGAGTGGTAGGGGTAGGCATGAGTATAGTGTGCTATCAGGGTAGTAGTGCAGTGACCGGGTGGTGGGGTCTTTGCTTGATATCGTGTTAGTAGCGTGTCAATGTTGGAACTGGGTGGAAGTGTCGTCACTGGGCGATAGTGCGGTGGATGGGTGGAAGTGTCGTTACTAGGCGATATTGCGGTGGCTGGACGGTAGTGTCGTCACTAGGCGATAGTGCGGTGGATGGGTGGAAGTGTCGTTACTGGGCGATATTGCAGTGGCTGGACGGTAGTGTCGTCACTAGGCGATAGTGCGGTGGATGGGTGGAAGTGTCGTTACTGGGCGATATTGCAGTGGCTGGACGGTAGTGTCTTGGTATGATGGTTTGTTGACACCGTCGTGCTTTGGCGATAATGCAGTGACTGGCCGGTATCTGCTTACATGGGTGCTAGACGGTAGTGTGACCGTAATGGAGGCCTCCTCACCCTCTGCCGGCTGCCAGTCCTGCGGCATGCTCACCATCTGCCGGCTGCCAGTCCTGCGGCATGCTCACCCTCTGCCGGCTGCCAGTCCTGCGGCATGCTCACCATCTGCCGGCTGCCAGTCCTGCGGCATGCTCACCCTCCGTCGACTGTTAGTCCTGCGGCATGCTCACCATCTGCCGGCTGCTAGTCCTGCGGCATGCTCACCATCTGCCGGCTGCTAGTCCTGCGGCATGCTCACCCTCCGTCGACTGTTAGTCCTGCGGCATGCTCACCATCTGCCGGCTGTCAGTCCTGCGGCATGCTCACCCTCCGTCGACTGCGGCATGCTCATCCCTCGGCGGCATGCTCACCATCTGCCGGCTGCTAGTCCTGCGGCATGCTCACCCTCCGTCGACTGTTAGTCCTGCGGCATGCTCACCATCTGCCGGCTGCCAGTCCTGCGGCATGCTCACCCTCCGTCGACTGCCAGTCCTGCGGCATGCTCATCCTCTGCCGGCTGCCAGTCCTGCGGCATGCTCACCCTCCGTCGACTGCCAGTCCTGCGGCATGCTCACCATCTGCCGGCTGCCAGTCCTGCGGCATGCTCACCCTCTGCCGGCTGCCAGTCCTGCGGCATGCTCACCCTCCGTCGACTGCCAGTCCTGCGGCATGCTCACCATCTGCCGGCTGCCAGTCCTGCGGCATGCTCACCATCTGCCGGCTGCTAGTCCTGCGGCATGTCGCCCGGCTCGTGGCGCGGCACGTCGAAGATCTCGGCGAAGAGCGCCGGGAGCTGCAGCTGGCGCCAGCGGCTGCGGTACCAGGCCAGCTGCTCGCCGTGTCGCCGACCCAGCGCGGCCAGCTCGGGCAGCTTCAGCAGCAGCGAGTTGTAGATGTTCTGCTCCGACACGTGGTTCCTGGCCAGCTGTCGGCACATCAGACCAGTCTACACGTGGTTCCTGGCCAGCTGCCGGCACATCAGACCAGGCTACACGTGGTTCCTGGCCAGCTGTCGGCACATCAGACCAGGCTACACGTGGTTCCCAGCCAGCTGCCGGCACATCAGACCAGTCTACACGTGGTTCCTGGCCAGCTGTCGGCACATCAGACCAGGCTACACGTGGTTCCTGGCCAGCTGCCGGCACATCAGACCAGGCTACACGTGGTTCCTGGCCAGCTGTCGGCACATCAGACCAGGCTACACGTGGTTCCCAGCCAGCTGCCGACACATCAGACCAGGCTACAAGTGGTTCCCAGCAAGCTGCCGGCACATCAGAAGAAACATCAGACCAGGCTAACGTGGTTCGGCTAGACAGGACGTGGTTCCTGGCCAGCTGTCGGCACATCAGAAAACGTGGTTCCGGCAGTGGGACATCAGACCAGTCTACACGTGGTTCCCAGCCAGCTGACATCAGACCAGGCTACATGTTCCGCAGCTGCCGGCATATCAGACCAGGGTACACGTTGGATCAGGTAGGGTGGGGCCACATCAGGTGGTCTCACCTCGATTCGTGCCAGGTGAGGTAGGGTTGGGTCAGGTCGAGGCGAGCCGGGTTCGATTAGGTCGTGCCAAATTGCAAAACAAACATACGATGCAAATACTCCGCATTTCTGGACGCACAATGGGTACAATTTACACTTGTGCTGCACCCAAACCAAAATATACATTTTGGACAAACTAATGCCAATTTATTTGTCAGCTTCGTACCAGTGAAAAGATTCGCTTTATTCGTGATGTTGCCCCCATCAGAAATATCAGAAATCGTCTGGGGAACATTCGAACGTCTTCGTATTCCCGCACTCGCAATAACCAGTCGTTTCTTTCCATTCGTTCTATCACGTAAGTACTTCGAGTCTGTCCGCCTGTGTAAGTGCTCCGACGTTCTCCACCTGTGTAGGTAGTCTGAAGCAGAGGCGTAAACAAGGGAGCCTGGGTCTGTCCCCCCATTCCCCTTAGCAACCAGAAATAACTCGACCAAACAAAAAACCTTGTGATTTTCACCACGCAAAATCAGAAATGTTCGGGACGCTTCGCGCACAGAAAGCTACCCATTTCTCTTTTTTCCTTGTTCCCCTTAAAGAAAATCCTGGCTACGAATCTTGTCTGCAAACCTGTCCGCGTACATAAGTGCTCTGAGGGCCTGTCCACCTGTGCAAGCATCACGAAGATCTGGCCACACTTGCATGCCACTCCGACTCTTTACCACATGGATCAGCGCCCTGCCGCTTTCCACTCGTCGGCAATCTCTCGCTGCCCACCTGTATCTTGAGCGCCTCGAGCAGCTTCTCGCGATTTGCGTCGATGTGCTTGTGATTGGAGACGCCGGCGCGGCCGGAGGTCATCAGCGCGACAGAGCAGAACAGCGCCACCTCGGTGTCGTTCAAGTTGAGCGCGTTCAGACCAGCAGTGAAGCTGAGCAGCGCCGTCGCCATCTCGCTCTGCGAAGGTCGTCACCAGTCACAGATTAGTTCAGGTCAAGTCTGAGACGGGTCTGATCAAACGTGAGAACGGAGGTCAGGCAGGTTTGATCACGGGTCAAATCAGGGGTCAGGTCACATGCTAAGCTAAACATCCAGTAACACGAGAGATTGACTGAAGTTCAAATCGTATAATCCTATCCAGCCATAATTTCTCGCCCGTTTTCGCCTCATGCACCTAAACACTCATATATATTTTTTCCTACCTGTTTATACTTGCTTACTATTTTGCTACTTCTCCCTTCTATTTCCCGTCTACCTTCCCCTCGGATGCCACTCACGTTGAACATTGTCTCGACGTGCTGTCGGGTGATGTACTGGCCGTCGGAGAAGGTGACGGAGCCGTCGGTGGGGCTCACCAGACGCGACACGTGCGCCAGCCACACGTCGAAGAAGCTGGCCTTGATCAGTATCAACTGGTCGTCCTGGCCCAGCTCCAGGAAACCTGCCCGACACAGCATCGACACGGTGAGCGGCGGAAAGGCCGCCATCAGTCGTCCGGGCGGGAGGAATCGGCTGACGCGGCACGGCGAGGCTGCCAGGTGCTGCAGCTGCAGGTGAGGTGGACAGAGGTTAGTGTGGACGCGACTCGGATGGATTACTCCTTCTCGGAGGTCGTCGAAACTCCGTGGATAAGGTGCAGTTATGTCGACAACACCGATAACGCCTCAACACATTCTGGTACGGCTGCATCGTCGGTGCTAACAGACTATGGATTGGAGAATGCGACGAATTGATGATTGCATTTAGGAACCTTAAAAGCACATGGGTACCTGGAATCATTTGACGCCCAAGGACAGAACTGGTTATCAATCACAGGGACACTGAGTCAAGGTCATATTATGCATGATTTTGACGATATTAGCAGCATCATGCATGCCAAATGAATGAATGAATGGATTCATGACACAGATGTGACGGCATGCAAAATTTCTTCATATGCTGCACCTGTGCACAGTATATCACACAGACACAGTTGGCATGCAATTGGTCCACTGACAGCGTAGCCGGTGGAGGTCTAGTGTCGTTATCGTCACCATGATTAGACGAATACCATGCGTGTCACCTTGCCGGGGAACGGCGGGTGCTTCCTCCGAAACATCGCGACTGCCGGAACCATAGGAGGTAGAACAGCAGGAAATTCTAGCATTAGGGAGAAGTCACAGAAGAGAGACATACCACCAGTAGGCCCACAAGTTTCGGAGCAACATTTAACCCTCGCCGTCTCTCCGGTCAGATCCTCACACCCCGTCCCGGAGGGGTAGAGTAACCCGCTCTAAAATCCAAGCTAAGCGTCGTACGAAAACGAAAGAGATGTCATCGGAAAGCGCTTGATGAGAAGGATCCGGATCCACCCCAAAACAATTTTCGACAAAAGTGACATCACTAGTGGGGCTAGATTTTCACGACTTTTCACGACTTACATTATGTCTTTGGGTCTGGGAGATATTTGAAGAAACAAAATTTATTTTAAATCAGAAAAGGGCGGCGAAATCTATCAGGGCCATAGCATGTTTTTGGACCCCCGAAAATAAACATTTTATTTTTTGAAATTTTGAAATTTTTAATTTTCAAGGTTGCTTTAATTTCCCCTTTCTAATGGGTAGAGCAGACC